>OMLP01026605.1:0-48633 GCA_900302685.1 Spondyliosoma cantharus | reverse complement strand
CGAAAAAATTCAATTTTACAACTCAGTCTCACATTCGTCCCCTCAAGACGTATCTTTTTTCTTCACACAAGACATTTGAAGGATGATTCAAAAAGTGCCGTTTCCTTTTGTTTCTGAACTCTGCTGCACTACAATCAATAAAATACCAGTTATTGCTTCAACTCCGAGACCGAGGCGCCTTCATGCCTCTCACAAAACAAAAAGATTTAGCTGAATTTTTCCAGGTGAATTTAGTAAGTAATGTAGTTCTTCTCCTGAAGCTGTAAATGTTAAAATGTGTAGCATCTGAGAATTGGCCACGAAGTCACACTACAAACTACGGAAGCCGAGAACGACAACGGATCTTTCTTTCTTATTTTTCCATATAACAAAGATTGTTTTCTCGTGATAAAAGAATTCATTAATAATGTGTTCGTCTTGATTTCAACCGACAAGAGCTGCCATGAACGGCTTCCCGGTACGTTTCACTTTACGTTAGTTTGTTTTACTTGACCTGGTTTGTTTAGGAGCGACCGGTCAGCAGATGAGAGGCTGACAAACTCCTTTCTATCCGGCTGCTTCAGCTAAGGCAACGTAAATGCAGCCTGGACCAGACGGTGGCAGCTCCTGTAGGCTGAAAACAATCTTTGTTACGTCGAGATAACGGTGCATAAAAATAAGAAAAATCCATGACCCGTTCTCGGTCAGAATAAAACCCAACTGCTGCTAACTGTAGCTGCCGTTAGCTCAGTTAGCCGCGCAGCTAGCAGTCCACGCTGGAACCTCGGACGCTGATTCGGGAGCTTTGGACGGACGTCTTGAACTCGGCAGCCTCCCGGCGAACGCACTGCTGCACCGCTGAGCTCAGAACAGCAATGAAAGATTGATGTTTACATAAATGAAAAAGTAAACGATTGCAAGTTCAGCTTGGTGCAGCTGGCATTACACACACGCACAGTACCAACACGCTGCTAAGACTTTTACACGTGTATGGCAGCTGTGACATTCACGGATCAAAGTTGATTTCCACGCCTGCGTCTGGCTGACGGGCGCTCCCCGGACATCTGCTGCTCCCGTATGTTTCCCGGCGCTTTACGCTATTGGTGCAATTTGTTCGACAATGAATCAGCGCCTGGTGAACTTCTATGGATCAGTGGTTACATTCTGTACTCTGTTGTGTTTTTATTTTTTGTGTTCAGCTCCACATATTGATTCCAGAGCGAGGTGAAGCCAGAGGGAAATCAAGAGCCTTTTATCCCACCTCATATATCAGCGAGCTGAAGCAGTAAGTACCAGAGTAGCGTGATGAATTGTGCGCCGTACAGAATCGCGCCGTGACACAACGTATTGATTTCTCCGTGACTGAGCAGTTTTTGGGTGTCCCCGCGTGGCAGGTGGTGCTCGCGGACCTTGGGAGGGAACAAATGCGACCGCTCCGGATGATCCCGCGGTGGTCAGTCTTCATCATAAACCCAGCACGGGCGTCACGTTGTCATCGCTCCACGCCAGTTTTAAAAGACCCTGATAAAGTGACACTTGACGCCACCGGCAGCCAATTAAATCCCCTCCAGGACAGGCCAGACTCACAGGCAGGTGGTGTTTGGTGAAGAGGGACATTAAGGACTATCTGGCCTCTCGTGTTGGCCCACAGAAGAAATTATTCCCGATCTCGACTGGAAAGAAAAATCTCAGTGCAGTGGAATTTCACACACACACGCTGTTAATATTATTAATAATAACACCTCCGATGAAGACAGTCTCACATGACAAACGAGGTTCAGACCCAGCTCGACCGTGCTGCCTTCAGGTTACGTAGGAAATGGTAATGTCATGACTCAGCCCACATCCAAAAATAATGTGACTGCTGTTGGTGTGAAATGGACAAGACTGTAGTTTTTTTTGTTTTTTTTTAAGCGCACATGTCATCAGTCAAGACACACACACACACACACTCCATAACGTCACCGGTCGCATTTTTCAAGCGTGACATTTCTACCTAGACATTTGTCTGAACGCAGCGAGAGTCAGTACTGAAAATGTCACGACACTGCCAGAAGGTTGCTCCAAAGGTTCAAGATTGATGCTTTAAATTTCAAAATTGCAATTTTGTTTTCCCACATTAATCTCCTTAATGATCTGTTTTGACTTTGCATTTTAAAACAGACTGAAGCTTTTCAATCTGCTGGCATAAAAAAAAACAAAACAGAGTGAACGAAAGTAAAGTGACTGTTTATTTGAACTCATCAGGGCTGTTGCTCAACAGCAACAAGCATCTGCTCAGTTTCAGCCGAACAGATGCCTGATAGCGCTGCGCCGGTGACGGAGAGCTGCCTGGACCGCATACTGAACACTGTGACACGAGGCCGCCTGCGCGTTTCATTTTCTATCAAACTGGAAATGTTTTTACGCAAATTCAACCGCTCTCTGATTCATTTCTTGATAAAGCCCCCGAAAGACTCGCAAAGCTGAACTCCGGCTCCAAAGAATGTATGAAGGCAAAAAATACTTTGGATTTGTTTGAGAGAAACAATATCCCATTTTTATAGCGAGCGAATGAAGATGTCCTAAAATACCCTCCGCTGCTCTCCATAAATTTTGGATGGCTAGTTTTGCAGAGCGAGTTCATGCATATTTCATCTGAGCCACTTCTGAATCGGTGGCCACCAGCCCCCCGAATCAATTAATCAGCAGGTGTGCTGCGACTCTGTAGGCTGCACGTCGCAAATTCTTCCCGACAGCGTGGATTACTTCCTCTCTCACCACACTCCCACCACGAACTGTATATCTATCAAACACACACACACACACACACACACACACACGTACGTACACATTTGCCTAAGTGCCTGTGTGTGTGTGTGACGTTAGCTCAGGGACATTCGCTCACCTCCCTCAAACTCCGTCTGACAGTTCCCAGAGTTTTCCTTCAGGCTCTCTTCCTCGTTGATGATGATGTTCTCGATGTCCTTCATGGTCAGGTGATCGCGGAAGGCGTAGAACAGGATGTGTTTCAGCTCCTCCAGGGTGATCCTCTGCATGTCGAACTGCAGGAGGACAGAGACGAGACGAAGGAGATTTTCATAAAAAAGAGAGAGAGAGACTGTTTCGCTTTGTACATAAATAAACTGTTCTGCAGTATTCCTGGCAGGATACAAGGATTAACTGAGCAGGAACTAACTTGTGTGTATTCATGTGTCAAAACTCTGCTACAATTTTTTGTTTTTTTGGGCGGACTAGTGCTTCAGCTTTAACAAAACAGAGCCAATAACAACTCGAGTTTGACTTTCGGCTGCCAACAACTCGCGATAAATAATTTGCACTAAAAAGCTCAAACTCATAAATCGCGACGCGTGTTACGGAAAGTCTTCGCCGCGCTCGTCCCGGCAACTTACACGCCTCGCTCTAATGCGCTCACTTTAATCAGAGGGCGTTGATGCACTGATTAAATTGAATGTGCTGAGGTTACAGCCTAGAGAGTGATTGATTCGCCGTTCGGGTTGAGAATTTGCGCAAACTCAAAACATTCGATTTGAAGGTCACGCGAGACCGACTGATGAAGTTCAGAGAGACACACCGGTGAAAACGCCACGTCGCCAAAATGCTTGAGAGCTGTAATGAAACGGCGATTTGAATGCCTCCGCGTCGGGGTGCTCGGAAAGCAGAAACGCAATTTGAACGGCGTCAATGGTGGGAAATGAGTGCGGTGACGTTTTAATCAACTCTCAGACTCACTCAAAGTCCGGCGGCAGTTAAAAAGACAGATTTTCTCTGATTTGCTCTGAATGTTGGCATCGGCAGCCGCTCATATTTACCGACTCGGTGAACACAACTCATTTTTATCAGGCCGGTCTTTGCTGTACACGTCTGATTACAAGCCGATTATGAACACGTGTTATTTGCCCGCCGTGATACGACAACAGAATTAGCAAATAACGGATTTTCCCCTCTCCCTTCTCTAAATCTGGCGCGACGTTGAGAAACCTTTTTGAAAGATTTAGTCTGAAAGAAATATACAGAACAAGGAGGCATCGTCCGAGCTGATGTCACAGACGTGAATGGGTCATTTGGGGACGTCTCCATCGATCCCTGAGCTCCCCTCAACAAAGCAGCCGAGCGGCTACGAGGTCCAGCCTTCAGCCCGCCAGGTAGCGGCTGTTTTTCTGTGCTCTGCTCTCAGTCTTAATCACCTGCTCCATGCTGGAATGGACACGACCGCCCCCTGTGACCCTGAACAGACAAGCCTGTACAGAGAATGGATGGATACGCACAATAATAAAGAGTCAGAGCAGTGAAGCCTACAGAGCCACAGTGAGGCAGGAGAGATGCTACTCAGAAGTTACACCATCAACGTTTTCTGATTCCTGCATATTAAATGTGACTATTTCCTGTAGGGCTGCCCGATAAATGCGTGCACCGTGAGCATGCCAACGTTAAGCCTATCAGACGGAGCCCTGGATACAAGGGCCAATCAGACGAAGCCCCAGCTAGCCGCTAGCTACCCTGACAGAATTCACCGGCATCAGCTTGAGGCTGAGCGAGGAGAGAGAAGCGATGAAAACGCGGTCGACGAAGACCGTGTGGTGGGAAGAAACAGCGCTTCTGCTGTGTGGACTTATTTTGGATTCAGGAGAGACGACCACCTGCAACACGACCATGAAGACCGACACCAACAATTCAAAACTGACGTCAGCCATCGTTAACTGTATAGTTAATAATATGCAAACTTCAATATTTGTTACATCGTCCTCGCAATATTGAACAGCGTTATCGCACATCGCAGATTTTCCTCACATTAGTTTCCTTGTTGCGGTCTTTGGCTTTCTCACGATCTTTGTCACCTTAGATCAACTAATCGATTAATCAAGAAAATAATCGAAAACGACATTCAGCTGCAGCCCTACAACCAAGAACAGTGACTGGCAGCCTCATCACAGAACAGCTTCTCAGCTGAACAGAGAGCGTTCTGACCCTTCATCTGAAATTTCAATCACTGTTATGGCCGGATGCCAGTTTTAAGGACAGTCTGGGGCAAACCATTCCCGTTACAAATGAAATGCAGGGTTTTTATATCCTTCCATGGCCTCAAAAGTTTCTTCCACAGTTAGAAACCGTCAGTGTCGAGTCTTTCGATGAGTGATGAGAAACGAGCTTGCAGAGGACAGACTTAAAGCGCCTGGGCGGATCCAACAGTCGATCTGGACTCATTTTATGGTTCCTAACGGTTCTACTTTGGAAATAACATTTTCCAGGGTGTGAAAGCAGAAAGACTTCGGCTCGGTTCAGATGAAGAAGCCCCCAGAGAGCGCCGGCGTCGACGGAAACGGAATCCGAGACGCACGCTGGTGATTATACTGATCGACATTTAGGCCCCCGACATTCTGCGAAGACGGGTAGAATAAAAGTGAAAAAACTCTGTCAACTCCTCACATTCAGCCACATCCTTCGACTTATTTTCATCTTGATTTGCAAATCCCAGCGTGCATCTGTAGCACATAATACCGAGATGAGTTATATACACGCACAGACAGAGAAGGAAAAACGCTCGCTGGACTTCCTCGCGAGCCTGCTGGCTAGATAATTATATAAATCACCGCATGAATCATGCTGGACATAAATCACACTTAGCATCAATAGCATTCGTTATCTCTCCACCTCAGAGACGGCTAATGAACATTCATACCCATCATGCCTCCAACGTTAATCAGCCTCCATAAAGATTCATTATCAAAGCTAATTAAAAGTTGAGGGTCAGCGGTTCATCCTTTGTTTGCCAGGTCATTAATCAGAGGAGAAAGTAAATGTAAGTGTTGGCAGGACGGAGGTTTAATAAAAAGGTACACAACGATAGACTGATGAATCAGATGTAAATTAAAAAGAAGATGAAATAATTATTCCACATGTTTGCTATGAGTGCGAGTATGTAAGCATTAGATGGGCAGACGGGACTGAGCGTTTGGGTTTGGATAAAAATAAAAAGAAGCGTCTACTTCAGATAAACGTGGAGAACATTCAACAACAACGACGCTGTGCTCGGGGTTAAGTGTAGGCACAAAAAACACTTGGTTGGGGTTTGGAAAACTTCATGGTTTGGCTTAAAAAACAGCAAACGCGGCCACAAGTCGCGAGGTCTCGAGGGCACGAACGCGGCTGCCGATCGCCCAACTTCTGTCGCCACAAACACGTCTGACAAAATAGCCTCAGTATAATCGCCCGTATCGATCTGATATCTCCGATCGTGTGCAGCAGCATCACACGGTTTCTTCTGCATCAGAACCAGTGAGACGTCCCACAGTCAGAGAAGCTTTGTTTATTTCTCCTCTCGTCTCCTCTTCCTCCCTCCTAAACAGACAGATCCACCTGGAGCTCTCCGGCAGCATCTGCCACTTAAACCTGCAGCCGGCTCCTGTGTCGCTTCTCCCCCAGAGAGAGAGAGACGGGTCGGCAGCCTAATTGTGTTTACTCGACCTTCGCACAACCTTGCTGCTCCTAACGACACACTTTGAGACATCAAAGTCTGCCGGCGCTTCATTTGCCAGGGAAAAGAGAGACAAGCCGGAGGATAGATTCATTCACTGAGAACTCCGGCGGCAGATAACAGAAAGCCATTTTATTTTTCTCTTTTCACATCCCACGACTCGCTCGGTCTGCTTTCACATTCAGGCACGGACTGACCTTTACGGGAGAATACGGTGAAAGAAAAGGGGAGCAGAGAAGAGCGACGCCTCAGGATCTGAAGTGACTCCCACAAAAAAGATCTTTAGTGAGACACCTCAGTGTCGAGTGACCTACGGTTTCATATTGAACCTCGTGCACACACACACGGAGGAAACCTTCCGCCGTCTTTTCTGCCACGCGGTCTTCACAGAAGTTCCCACCGAGGTGTAATCACAGGCCTCGGGCGCAGACGCTTTTAATGACTCTGGAAAAGTTGGAAATGTCAGGAAGTGTAAAGAGCTGCTGCGGTTACAGCTCAGAAGTTTCTCTGTGCTGACACACGGAGATCTGCTTTGTTACTAAAAAAACAAAAAACAGAACTGAACTGAACGGAATTAATCTTTTATTTGTACTCAAAAGAATTCCCACAACATCAACAAGAAATAAAAAGACTCCAACGACAATCTGTGATGTCTGAGACACCGTCAGTCGGATTCTTTAGAAACAGATAAAACAGTTTCCAGTCCAATTAGCAAATATCCAAACCCATCGAAATCAATTAAAGTGAAAGATATCTGCCGGCTACATCAGATGCCAGCCGACGGACTCAAAGATTGCATTTCCCCCCAACATGTTTCGTCTCTTTCGCTTTGATTGATCACCTGCATGCAACCAAAGCCAGCCGCAACACGATGAATCAATACAAATCGGACTGCAAATGGAAATGAGGATGTGTCCGGTACCAGAATCTTGCCCCAAAATAATGTAACTCTGAATATAAAAATGGTCACTGACGGATGTTTTTATCTAACATCATGTATTTCAGATTATCTGGAGATTGTGGGAGCCTGTGATGCTTCTGATAAATTGTGATAATTTGATTATAGAAGCGTTATCTTAAACATCATCATCTAAAGCAACCTGTTCACCTGGGTATCAGGAGGGAAGAGAATCAATGAAAGTATTATTGCCATGAGCACACTCAAGCTCAGCCTGAGGAGATGCATGAGAGTGATTTTCTCACCCTGGCAGGAAACTCTGTCCTTGGATTAAACCATGAACTTTTTTTTTTTTTTTTTTTACCATTTTGCTCAATCGATTACGCGCCCGTCCTTCACGCCGCAGAGTGGATTCAGGACTCGGCCTAAAGAGAAAGCGCCGTTCTTCTCCGCACTCGTAAATGAGGCGTGTTCGGCTGCTTTCACACACACGGGCGGTGAGAAGGTGCCAAGAAGCCGGCGTCCATCCATCTGCTGAGTTCAGCCCTCTGCAAGCACCGCCAAATCACACCGCTACAGATAATGCTCTGCACACGCCGAATCCAATTACATGCATTTGCTAAATCTACATTTTTTAAACGCGACGGGCCGGCAAGTATTTTGTCGTAACAGGCAGAAATATGAATGCATTTGAAACATGCTGCAGCAGAAGAGGAGCCGGAGACAGACGGGGATTTTTTTGTGAGGTGACAAGACCTAAAAAAGAAGTGCACAATTTTTGGAATTGGATCAGTAGATGGCCTCAAACTCCCTCAGTGACAGATTCAGATTGTTTTGTGTGTCGAACAAAAAGTTCAATCTCTGCAGGAATCTTCCCTTTACGTGATATTTGTTTAACCAGAGGCGGCCGTTGCGTCGCTCATCCTCAAAGCCGCCAGAATCCGTCGACAAACCTGCCGATTTTACAGTCAAACGTGAAAGTATTCCTCCCTCTTTGCTCCTCTCGCGATCACATTCAACCAGATCGTCATAAAACGCGGCTCGTTCAAACTTAATGAAACAAAATGAAACTCTCTCTGGTGCTCGTCCTCCCACTGACCCAACAATCGGCACGACCCTCATCCGGTGATTATTTTCTCATAATTGAAAACTTAATTTATCGGGTTAGGATGTGAAACTATCAGGAGGGGGGAAACAGCGCAGAGAGACAGAGTGTTTTCACATCCAGCTCGGTAAAACTGAAGTTTAATGACTGAATGTTTTTGTCACTGAAGTTTGGTGAGCGATACAAAGAGGATCTTACTCTTGAGCAAATAGGTCCATCTCTGAGATTGAGCCAATCCGAGCCGGTCAGTGGCTGCAAAATTCACTGTTAGGGGACATAACTCAAAACTGTTTTGTGCCTGTTTGTCATTTATATACATAAAGCCCAGGTTTAAAACCCTCGATTACTCGCTTTGTTAAATATGTTGTCTCTTCATCGTCCGTGCCTGAAGTTCATCTTTGTGTGACTGTGAACTGATGCTTTCTATCGCTCTCAACTACTTTTGAAAGGCAACACACACGCAGTGAAATCTCTGGATGTGGTCGACGTGCTTGAATGGAGACAAAATGCAGCTCTGACGATGACGGCAGGATTTTAATACAAGCTTTTCACAGCGACGGGAAACAGAAGTGTGTCAGAGGCAGGAGTCGTATATTTTCCACAAGGTAAACAAAGGTTTGTAAAATTAACCACACAAACCTACAAACGTACATGAAGAAAGCCGCTGAGGTGGTTTAGAAAAGCCTCAAATCCTCAACGCTACAGTTACAATATTAAAATGAGATTTAGGTGCGTATCTGCAGTTTAAGTCTTTACGATTGCACTGCATTGCCAGACCATGAAATAAAATGTGGTTGGGAGGAAAAAAAAAAATTCTTATGCAACCAAGTTGATGTGTCATCCAGCAGAGGATGACAGTTCTCCACCCTCCACACAAAATTGCACCCTCTTGCACTTTGGGAAGTTGCAGCTGTCAATTTTACAAATTTCAACACTCGCTTCGGATTCTGTGGAGGCCTCGCTTGCATCACCACTCGGCCAGGAGAGAGCGAAACGCAGTTCGATCCACCGACGGCGACAATGGATATTAACAAGCTGACGTTCGGACAGCTTCATGTCAGTGAGCACTGACCCCGTCAGCTGCTCCATGTGGGAGAAGTTGTAAAGTAAAGACTCGTCATCACTTGACACCATCGAACCGTCTCCGAGCTCTCGTCCGAGCTTACGGCCGCTGATATTTATTGCCGGGGCCATTTATTATTTGCAAAGCAGTTTATATACACTCTTGCATTATTCACAACACAGTATCTGAATCTGCTCACAGTTTCCTCAGTTCTCCATCTCTTCCGTTCTTCGCTTAGCTTTCTTCTTTGTGTGCAGTTTTTACATTTCAAGCTTTTATTTCCATATCATGACCTTCAAAGTAACAGTTAGGTTGTTATCCTGCATTAACGACACTAAATTCCAGCACATTTATTTGTCTGCTTTTCATGATTCACAGTTGAAAAAATACCTTATTTATCTAACTTCATAACTTTAATCACTGATTTTGTTGAAGCGGGGAGAGAGTCAGCTAATCGGACCTCTTACTGCACGGAGAGCTGAGCTAACGCGCTAATTGTACAGCTAGCGCTACTTTTAAATGGTAAATGGTAAATGGTTTTGCATTTTTATGGCGCTTTTTCCGCCAACCGCTCATCAGGAGCTATTTGGGGTTCAGTATCTTGCTCAAGGACGCTTCGACACGCAGCTGGAGGGAGCGGGATTCGAACCGGTGACCTTCCGATTGCTAGACGATCCGGAGCTCAAAGCTATCCATCTTTGAAACGCTGTATATTTTACAGAAAGTTCACGCGGAGCAGCTGGGGGACGTCGGAGGGAAATCCAGAACATATTTTCCATAGAAGACGAGCCGCTATGAATCACCTCAGCACGGAGACCTAGAGAGACTGAGCGGGCGGACGGGTGCACGCCTGTGCTTTGTAGGCGTTCTGTGTCTGCAGAGGTAAACCGGTGAACGAGCTGACGACAAAATGCCTGAAAGTAACTGTGGAATCATTGCGTTCAGAGCTTTTTTTTGCTCACAGGGATTATTTTAGATCTGTTTACCGGATTATTCTAAACTTTGGCAACAGCTAACACGAACATCTTGCATTGTAAAATCCATATTTCAGAATATATGATAAAGCACAACAGACAGAACATGACTGCAGTGTCGCTGTGTTTCTACACTCAGTATTCATTATGTCCCTCCTCCTGCTTAATGTCTGGGTCCAACACGCACACATTTTTTTTCCCTCGTTGAAATGAAAGCTCAGCATTTCTATCGATCTCTGCCTATCCACCCCCCTCCTCCTGAACTGCCCCGAGCCTTCAGGAAAAAAATAAAAAACGTCTCCATTACCACTGCGTTACCCAGCCGTCAAAGGGCGGGAGATTAATTGAGAAAAGGAAAACATAACATGCGCCACGAGAGTCACAAACAGGCGGGGAAATGAATCGGGGCTCATATCTCGAACGAGTCACCGGCGTGTTGGAAGTGACAGAAACATTGGCCACATGGGACCCTGATGAAAATGGAATTGTACTTTGATTCTTACGGAGGAAATCTGTACACATTCAGGGCCCTGAGGGAAATAACCAGACCTCTCTCGCTGACGCCTTCACCCCTTGTGCTGTTTTTATCCTCCGTGACAAAAAAACAACTTATCATGCAGTCGTCTCGAGCATCTCCGCCGCCTCTTCAGACGCAAACGGACGCAAGAAAAACTGATCAAAGAGGCTCCGATAAATGCTCACATCAGGTATTCAACAGTCCGTGAATCCTCCGTGCGTACAAAAAGTGATATTCTCATTTGAAGACGTTCGCTTGCTTAACATTCGCTTTTTCCATTTGCTGCGAGCATAATGACAAAACGCTTTGCCAGCATCGAATCATCAGCAGACTTTAGGGCTTCGGAGTCACGGAGGCAAGAAAAAAAAGAAGTGAAACTGCCTAAAACCACTGAGCAAGCCATCAATAGCCAATTACTGTTGATATGATTAATCAAGGAGGGTTACTCCCATTAACCCCTGGAGAAGAGCGAGCTGCCTGAGGGTCGCGGCCGTCATTAGCGCGACTCAGCGGATCCATACACGCCTCATATAATGCATCGCCTGTGCTGAGGAGGAACAGAAGAGACAGAAGGCAAGACAGATAGTGAATAGAAGAACGGCGGGATCAAGAGGTGGAAGAAAAGTGGGAGAGCAAATTAATTCCAAGCGCAATTTTTACTTGCGGGTTTGACGTTCAACTGCAGCGAAGATCCAAAATCCTGGAAATATTCAGCACGAGCTTTAATTAAGCCCAAAGGGCAGCAGCAGCTTTCGTCAACAGGACCGATACTCACGCCTGGAACTGATTATAGACCATATTTTTTGTTTTCATCTTAAAAGCGGGTCGAAACTGACACCAAATCCGACCCAAGAGAACTAGATCCAGTTGGCTCGCGGGGCAGGATCAAACCCCCGGGCTCTGAAAGTGAGCCGAGTCACCTTTAGACTTCATTCCTCCTAAACTTTTGAGAGAAGAAGATCCCACACACACACACTCTCTCTTCTTCAGCATCGCAATTTAGACCCCAAAAGTCCAGAGGGACACTGAGCAGGAGCGGCCGCTGAAATAGTTGGATGTGTGAGTATCTCCTTTTAAAAAAAAAATCCTCTTTCTTTCTGCAAAACAACACCCAGCATGACAAGCAGGGGGAAGAGGAGGGAAGTGTCAACCCACCTGCTCACTCGCATTATCGCAAAAAATTAAAATCATTTTCACCGAAATGTCACATTAGGTTGTTCTGTTTTAGTATTTTCGAGGACTGCGTCAGCGAGGAGTCGAGGCCTGCACTTAAAAGCCGGGTGGGAAATGTCAATTCATGCAGAATTATGAGTTCAGCTCGCAGAAAAAAAATAAAAATAAAAACCCAACTCCCTCCATCTCAGGGAACGCTAACAAACTAAAAACGTTTAAATGATGAATGACGAGCAATGGGGATAAATCTCTTGAAGTCACGCATCCATATTCACTCTTCACCCTCGCTGTCTGCGGGCCTGATGAGACTTTGAAGTAGAGCTCAGAGTAAAAAGGTTAAAACCCTCTCAGACGCCAGACTACGGCGTGAGATGGCGAACGACGAGAAACAGGCCCGTCTCTTCGATTGCTTTCAGCTGACAAATGATTTTTTTTTCTAAATTCATCCAAGTGGGATTCTACGCTGTGATTACTTAGTAGATAAAAATGAAGAAAAGATCCCCTCTCGGAAACTCGGCGTGCCGCTATAATGCAGCCAGCATTTACTCTGACTGACAGGTGCATCATTACAATTCTGGGCACCGAAGAGCACAAATGATCCTCCGGTGTGTGTGTGTGTGTGAAGTTAAGCGACTGTGCAGAAAATGAAGCAGTGTGTCTCGCATGAGGACGAGCTGTAATGAAGTGAATCACCCGAGGTAGCCGAAGCTGACTCACATGTAATTAAAGCTACTCGGAACATACTGAAACGCCAGAAAGGTGCTTTTTTTTTAAAAAGAGTGGCTTCATAGTGGAGGATGAGATGAAGTCAGATGTTTTTTTTTCTTGCCCGAGGTTCTGCTGCTGCTGCAGAACTTCAAACAAGCATCGTCCACGTTCTGTCAGCGCCGCGAGAAGCAGCGCTATCAGCCCGACTGAAGCCTGCAGCTCAGCACTTCTCGCCGCAGACTGACAGACTGACGTTCACATCCGCACTGTGCTCGGGATAATAGCTGGAATATTTGAGGTTTCTAATCTTGTATAAGCTTCTTACTGTGCGCTGTAGAATATAAGTCCGTTTATCCGCAAAGTTCTTCATGCGTACAAAGGTGATATTCCTCCTGCAGTAACACGTCTACTTCACACTGTTCTCGATCAACACCGACATGAAGTGACGTGTCCTGCAACGAAGATCCAAGTAAGATCTATCGGGATCTGTTTCCTCTCCACGTCAATGCAACTGTAAATCTGTTCTCCTCTCTGCGGCCTCCGTCCAGCTCTTCACATCCAGTGATCACCAGAAGCGACTCTCCTTTGCATCGGATCTTCAAGGTTTCCCTCTCCCATCGCCAACACCAGCACCACCAGTGTCTAGACTCCACTTCCTATTCCACGCACACCTTCACCACCTCCTCAAATATGAAAACATTACGACGGAGTCTAAACCTGACCAGGTTTTTAAACGGTGTGCATAGGTGTGGGGAAATAAGTCAGTCCCCTCTGTAGGAAATACGATCAATATTAACCACTTAATACTTAAAAAACAGCTGCCAGAAATACTTAAACTCAAACAGGAATTTAAAATATTCTCTCCTAAACTAGAGAACATAAAAATGAGGAGGAGGACATTTAAACCCCGCATGCTCGAGACAAAAGTGAAGTGCCGTGGCTCTCATCTGGAGGGCGTCGTGAAAACACCGCTCCGTCTCGTGGTGAGCGCGAACGTCTCAGAGGAGAAAACTCTGGCCAGGGATCAAAATGATGCTCTTTGCTGGCGTAATGGCGCCGTAATGCTCGGCGCGATTGAGACGAATGGAGTCGTTTTCACTCTGATAATCCTCCATAATTCACCTCCCAACCTCTGAGCTGGAATCTGAGGAGGAGCACATTACAGGGACGATACTCAAAAGTTGATGCGACTTTTTGAAGGAGGGTGATTATGTTCACGGAGGGGAGGGAGGGAGGACGTGTGTGTGTGTGTGTGTGTGTTGATTAACTGTAACATCACATCTCTGTGCCACCTTCATTGCTATTCAAGGCCATGCCCGGCAACGGGAATATGATTTTTCTCCCGTCTCTGCTTTCTAAGCAGGCACGTGAACGCCTTTTCAGCCTGTTTACCTCCTGCACGGCCGACTGGAACCCAATCAGACGCCCAGCAGCCGCCTGTCGGAGAAGAACCAGCCGTCCTCGTATTACCAGCCTGGAGAAAGACGACCGACTGTCAGCGGTTCTTCATTTATATCCGAGTTTCGGTTTGGGACACTTGAATTATTTCTACATCGGCGTGACCAATGAGGGTGAAAAAAAGATCATAATCGAGGTTGTTTAATCATCGTTGGGCATCAAATGGTCATATCCACATTCTGTCACGTCTTTTACGAGGCAGGAAGAGAGAAAGAAGCTCAGCGTCGCCTCGCTGTGATGATAAAAAGGGAGAAAATTATGTCTGAATGACTGCGAGGGAAGTCATGAATAACGTCAAGTTAATCTATAAAATCAAGTCAAAAACAGCAGCTAGTATAACCTTTCCAAACTGAGACGGCTTGACATTAATCACATTTGTTTAACCGTGTGTCAGTGAAAGTCCAATGTTTTATACGACATATTATTGCTAACTTGATTTGACTCGACTTCATAATGTATTGATCTGCACAGAGACGATTACAGAGCTCATGACTTACTCTCATTTTCTGCAGAGAACCAGACCAACACTGGAGGGGCCGACATAAATATTAACCTGCTCCCATCGACTCTGTGGGAAAATCACCGTGGCCCATGTTTTATTCATCTGAGATGAATTGTTTCAAAGTCATTAGCAATCCAAAAATTGTGCCCTGGCTCAAAGGACAGGAGGACGGGGAAGATAATAGATCTGAATTAGGATGAAAGTCAACATTTAGAAAGCTCGAACGAGGCCGAGGCTGCACACTCGAACAGCCAAGTGTCCTAATGTCTGGAGCTGATACCTCACAGTCCAAATCCTTTCACACCACAGATGAACTTTATTTTAAAAATGTCATCATTTGCGTAGTCTTAGTTAACACAACATGCTAACTGTTTGCTGATGCTGCCTGATGTCTGACAGCGTGCCAGCCAACATTAAGCTAAGAGCGAGACTTTTAATTAGTCTTGGACTCATTGCTCACTATGAAATATACGATCAACAGTGCAGGACTGCAGACAAAAGGAGGAGCGAGTGAGACGGGAGGTACGTTTTGAAAGCGAATTTCTTCGTCTTTGGAGCCGTTTCATCCATTTAAAATGGCAAATGACACACGTCAGGTACCGCGACGTGTTCGTCATGACGTCAGGAGATTAATGGGATAAACTACATATCAGGAGCACAGCGAGAGAAAGGGTTAACAACAGGGAGACTCCCCTGAACATCAGCAGTGTCGCAGCTGCTCGAACAGATCATCAGATTCAGTAAATCTGTCTCTGAATGTGTGAAAAGGACGAAAACCTAAAGTGTTGCAAGAGCAAAGAACAGCTTTAACACCCTCTGAGCTACTTACAACATAAATATCTTAAATGCAGGCGACGCGTCTCATAATTAGAATGCATCAAACATTACAGGCTGTCGGAAACAACGAAATCCTCATCAGTTGTTTTGTTAATCTAAAGGATTCATTGTGAGCGTAATGATTCATCTGATCTTCTCATTAAGGCTCCTCGCGCTGCCTCCTGACATCTGCTCTCCAAAAACACACTTCACCTCCGAGACACCAATTCCAAACCCTCTGCCCCCCCCCTTTTTTTTTTTTTCCCCTCCCTCGTTAGCTTGGAAAAAGTTCTATTTTTGGAGAGACTTCCGCTGACATTTTTACAGTAGGAATTATTTTAATTACACTTTCAGCCAGAAACTTCATGCCACATGTGCCAAAAGTGGGCTCAAACACCTGAAGCAATTAAGACGAGGTGATTGCTTCAGGAACGAGGCTGCACGATACCAAACACTCAGGGCAGATGAATGAAATATAAAGACCGATTGATCCACCAGACAGTCGGAATTTAAACGTTCAAACTTTGCCTGTGGCGTGAGGAAATTCAGCTTCCATAAAGAGTTCTCCCTCAGGGCTGCGAGTATCGTATTCAAAGTGGGCGTTCGGTACGAAAGCACAGAGAATGATTACAGGGCGAACAGCTCTAAAATAATCTCGGTCATGCTGTTCTGTCAACGAGGCACGTAAAAACCCCTCATCAGCCATTTCTGCTGGCTGTCAGGTCACCTGTGGGAAACATGATTGGGAGGCAAAATCAACAACAAGCACATCAGTCTTTGCATGGACTGCTTTGGAAAATAACAAAATCATTTAAATATGCCACTTTCACAAATCTGAGAGAGCTTTTACTGCATTTGTGAAAAGAGTTATACGAGACAACACTGCGATCATGTTTAGGTTAAAATGACCACGTTCGAGACCTTTTGCCATCTAGTCGTGACCATTTACTAAACTCCCGATTGCGTCGGGTGACACGAGGCTACGTTAGCCGCGACTAGCATAACCAGCCTCTCAGTTCCGTCTCGATTACACACCTGTAAGGTTTCGTGACGCTATAAAAAAAAACGGCTGAATCGATGGAGCGCTCGTTTTTGAGTTCAGGTCACCGAGCGCCACCGATCTGATCACTCTCATCCTGTTAGTGTTGTCCGTCCTCCGGCTGCTAGGATCACTGATCGTAGCGGTGAGATCAAGCATGTGTTGCCTTTGTGAAAATATGAGGAAAGCCAACACGAGCTCGACAGCTGAGGCTGAGCCAGACAGATACCTAAAGAAAGATTGTGTTATTTTCTGCCACATTTATTCTGCACGTATTATGATCCGTGTAGTTTTATGATCAATTTAAGGATTTCCAAATGAACCACCAAAGCAAAAGAAAAGGTGCCATGAATAAAAGATAAACACAGTGAAAAATGGGCTCGACAGCGAACGAGACCCTTTATTTAAAACACTAAATGTGTTGCTGCTGCAGTGGATTCTGCTCAAATGAAGATGATGAGAATCTGCTGCTTCCTCAGTTCCTGTTCCGTGATGGATGACACCATGTGCATTTTTCATCACAACAAGCAGAGTCCTCGAGGTGACGCCGACCCTTTTAAAAACACTCGTCCCCCGCGTGCCTCCTCTCCCTAACGAGCACAGACGTCAAACTCAAAAACCAAAGTTTTCAAACCAACGGTTAATAATGAACAAGGCGCTGCTGAGAGGCTGCAGACGACTGCAGCGAGCCTCACGCTTCTGCACAACCACACAGGTCGCCACAGCACAATGCACAGTTGAAAGACCATTTATCAAACTATTACCTGCAGACCTGCAGAGCAAAATTACATCCCTGTGATGCCAAAGCTATATTGTATCGCAAACTCTGTGGCTTTAAGGATTCGGGTGTGAATGTCCGGTTTAATGAGGATTTGTCAACGTTTGATTAACTTTCAACTCAATATATAAAAGTTGTGAGCATCAGTGTGCAAGTGAGGAGCAAAGTGTGAGTCTGCAATCAAGATATTAATCCTTAAAAACACCTGCAGATGTGTAAAAATAAAGAAGTAGAAGAAATGAAAGCATAATTACGACACTAAAATCCTTAAAATGATTCCTTCTCCCTCATTAAAAACTCCAGAATGTATTCACTTGAAACCTCCAGTGTTCAGAGATTGTGAATGGATTTTAAAAGTATATTGGACCAGGATTGTCTTCCAAACAATGTCTGACGTTTATTCTGTCGTTAGTGTTGATGCCAAGTGTTCCCTGATGTTCAACAGATACTCGTGAACTAATCATTACCTACTGGTTCATTAACTTATTACCCTCCGTTCTGCTCTCTTGTAACTCATCACTGACCGTCCTCAGCGAGAACTACTCGTATAGCTTCTAACAAATGAGGAAGCTAAAACTTCGCTGGGTTCATTACCAGAAACAAAAGAGCCGTTTCGCAGCAGAGTGCGGCGTATTGAACGAGCATCCAGTGCCGATTACAGAACAATATGTTCCCGGACAACCTCACCAAAATAGTCTTTGCTTTGGACACGATCCCCCGTTAGACGAATGATTCTCACCTTCAGGAGAGAAAGCACATATTTCCTGATGAGTTTTCCCAAGTTGTGGATTATTAAAGCACTTCCATGTGCCTCACACTCAATTCAGACCTCCTGTGTACTCGGGTCACCTGGAATAAATCACCACCTCGATGATGAGTCACAAACCTGCTCAGGGATCAATTAGTACAAAGTAAGAGGCGCTGACCTGTAATTAAAAGCACAACGGAGACTTGATCTGCTCCACACTGCTTTAATATTAATTACAAGTGATCAATCAAGTGTCAAGATACGCTACAGCAGATAGGCTTCGAACAAAAATTACAAGTTGTATTCATTAGAAAATGTTACATACATGTCTTAATGAAAGACTGTTTGCTAATCACGTTGCTGCTGAATAACAAAAAGGAAAATAGATGCTCGCAGTTGTTCAATTACAAGCTCATAATAATTATGCGGATGGGATAATTAGATACATTAACAAACCGTTGAAGAGCAGAGACCGAGTGAGTAGGAAGGTGAGCGTGTGACAGCAGATGAATCATTATCCCGTCACTCCAGCTGGTGAGGATGTGACACTCTTCCTGACATTAGTGGAACGAGAAAAAAAATAATCTCTCAGCCGACAGGAACGCGGCAAACGACAGAACCAGAACATAACACGCGGGTCATATAGGAGCGAGCCTGGGTCTGATGGAGACAAACTCTGACAACACCCGGCTGAGGTAGAATAAATACTTCATGGTAAAAAAAAAAAATCCCATAAAATGCCAGATGGAGGAAAATGTAATCTGTGAAACGCCGTCAAACGCTTTGATAACGGTGGAATTTAATGAGGGTTACACGAAAACCCCTCCAGCTAAATGCTTTCAGCGTTGCGTCGTTGTTGTTGTGTGCTTGTCATGCTTCATGTTTTATGGAGGAGTCTGGATATTCAGATTTCAGAGCCGATCGGTCGCGAAGCTACACAGGGTTCATTGTGGATTCATTAAACAGCTCCGAGCAGTTTGTTCTTACTCCTTAGTGTCTGCTTGGCTCGGTGTGATGAATGAAAAGGCTGCTGCGGTTATAAAAATTGAAGAAAAACAACAATTACTTGCTCTGAATCTTTCCTATAACTCCACGATGTGCTGCGGCCGACCGATTAATTCTTCAAGATGAGCCTGTTGGGCTTTTATTCTTCACGGGCAAGATCATTAAAATTAGATTTGCTCCATGAATGTCCGGCAGTAAAAGCTCAAGAAAGATTTAAGATGATGTTAAACTGATACGGACTCTCCCTTTATAATAATGTATGAAAACCATCTCAGCATTATTGTAGAGTCACGGTTAAAATACTAAAACAAAATCAGAAACTTAAGAGTTAGCTGTTAAATATAGAGACTGTTTTCCACTGATTTATCATTTATCATATCCGACAGACAACGACCTTGAAGTATCACAGGTTCCTCCCTAGTTAACAACTACACACTGTGTAGATATTCATCTGAAATGGCTTTTATTTTCCTGCCAGGTAACTGCTGCTGGAAAGAATGAAGGAATATTTTAATCAGAATACAAATGTTAAAGCGAAACTCGCGCCAAAATGCAACTTTTTTTTGTGAACGTATACGAGTCAAACCTTTGTGTAAAAGCATAATGACGACGAAAGAGGCGCCGTATTTTCGTTTTCGGGTCAAACTCATTTTCAACGGGAGTGCTAGGGGCAGATTAGCGATAGCATCGAAATCTCTATTTTCGACACAACATGAAGCTTTGCTCGTAGCGTCACCAGGGTCTCTACGCATGAACACGAGCGTTGAGAACATCGTTCGTGTGCACAGAGTTACTAAAAAGAAGGTTTTTGAACAACTCACGTTAGCAGCTGCTTGTTCCGGTCGCAGCCGTCATGGCAGCCGAGAAGTATCCGTGCAACGTATCCTGGTGGTCAGTTAAGGTGGAGCTACTGTCTTCAACAACAACTATCAACACGATATCTACGTGACTTTTCTCGACTGGCAGGACGGCGGCGAGCGGAACAAGCAGCTGCTAACGTGAGTTGTCCAAAAACCTTCTTTTTAGTAAACTCTGTGCACACAAACAATGTTCTCAACGCTCGTGTTCATGTGTAGAGACCCTGGTGACGCTACGAGCAAAGTTTCATGTTGTGTCGAGCCTTCTTAGTGTTTTAAAAATAGAGATTTTGACGCTAGCATAAAAGGTGCCCGTAGCACTCCCATTGAAAATGAGTTTGACCCAAAAACGAAACTACGGTAAATCGTAAAAGTGCCTCTTTCGTCGTAATTATGCTTTTACGCGAAGCTTAGGTTGTATTTTTGCGAGCGTTTCGCTTTAAGTTAACTCTTTAAATCACTATATATTTCATCACAGTTCTATGTGTAGATTTAAATACGTGTTTTTTAAAGTCAGTGTTAGGTGGAGATTATATTCCCTGTCCAAATAACCGGGTTTCATGTGAAGCCCCTCTCGGCTGTGCCAGTTTCTTCTCACTTGCTGCTACGTTTCAGAGATGCATTAATCACTCGGTCACCAGGGAACAGGAAACGCTCCTGAACACGCCGACAGACCCGAGACAGAAACGAGCTTATAAGAGTGAAACATTCAGTTTGTTCTTTTCGGGGAGTTGAAAGAAAATCTGAAATGTCAAAATACTTGAAGCTTTGTTTAAATCACTTGCCGCCTCCCTCCACCACAAATCCCAACATATATAA
The DNA here is from genome assembly GCA_900302685.1 of Spondyliosoma cantharus. Lineage (NCBI taxonomy): Eukaryota > Metazoa > Chordata > Actinopteri > Spariformes > Sparidae > Spondyliosoma > Spondyliosoma cantharus. Next base: position 27,719 of record OMLP01026605.1, on the reverse strand, counting down.
AAGTGACATAAGCCTAAAGCTCGCCCACAACGCAAAGCACGAGAGCTTCATTGTCCTGCAATGACGCAAAATCTCCCACGAAGACAAAGTGATGCATCTTAAAGGAATTAAATCTATAAAGAAATGTTTAGCCTACATGCTACATACATATATTCTCTTAAATCCTGGAGTCAGTAGTGAAGGATAACTTGTTTTTATGAGCCTGCATGGTTTTGCTGGTGTAGTTTCTGAATGTTGATGAGTGGAACATAATGAGCCAGCAGCATGAGTTGTCCTGGTAGATGGTTTATTCAGTGTTGGCAGAACTGTTGGGTGGGCTTTTGACCAGACAGTGTTATTTTTCCTTCATGTATACTTGCATTGTTAACGTCATTTCCATTATTCTATTGTCACACAAGAGGCTACACAGCGTGTTCTGTCCCGCAGAGCTAATGTTTTATTTCGTTGAGCTAGTTTTATATACTGTGAACTGAGAACAGGACACTTGTTCGGTGGCCTCCCAGCAGGATTTAAAGCCAAAACGCTGCATCTAATCCGCCGTTCTGAGGCTTAGAAACACTTGTACTCCAAAATGAATACTCAGAAAGAGGCTGAGGCACCCAAACTAAACTAAGAAACAACACTGTAAAACCTCCAGCAGCTTCTCATCTGTGAGGCATGTGGATAAATAATCACGATAAATCAAGGTTTTTAATCCGAACGCGCTCCACGCATCAGATTCCTGCTGAATCCTGCTCCAGGTGTGAATTCATCAGACCAGAAATGTTGGGTTTGTAAGTGTAAAACCAACAAAACCTCAACCCACAACCAGCCAGTCTTAGCCTACTCGGAGGCAAAAAAGCAACCTTTTCAAGCCAACCCACTTCCCTGCACAAGCCAAGGTTACCGCAGCAGCCAAATGGGGCTGGCAGCACATTCGCCCAGACTGCACTCGTACCTCCAAAGACTCGTGTCCTCGCGGTGTAAACCACACGCTCCCGCCCCGCAGAAACAGCCCGGGTCAAGCCGATGATTACATCAAGAGGACAGACTTGCCAAGTGTTACTATCAGAGCCAAATGTCTCGTTCTTTCCCCTCACACCTGCTCAATCTGTCATCCTTCCCATTCATTCTCGCTCTCTCTCTCTCTCTCTTTCTATTGTCTGCACATTCATCACTCTCTGTCCCTCTCGCTCAAAGTCAGCCTTTGTCGCTAACATGCTGACGCTCTCGTCTTTGTTTCGTACGCGACCGATTCCTCCGAGTCTCTTGAGATTTTCTCAAACTGCGTCGGGCTGTCCAGAGGCACATCTGTCAGGGTCGCATGTAACCGCCATCAGTCACCATATCGCTCAGGAGGACGTCGGGCGCGGCACAGAAACCATCTATTCTGGCACCGGCCTTCAAAAAGAGTCACAGTGCAGGTAATGGAAACCGAGTCAAATAAAGTTACACTTCCTTTAACGTGATTTATAGACGGCAGAGGTAGAGAAGACTCTCTCTGGGCTCGTCGAGTCAGGACCCAAAAATATCTCTTTTCAGCAACATTAAATCCTCTAAACTCTGGCGAGACCATGTGCGGCAGTTCACTCCTAAATTGAAAAATACACATTATTCCTCTTTCCTGCAGTGGATTTACGATCTACATTGTTTCGGTGTGAGTTGCAGAGTTTTAAAGATATCGGCCGCGGAGATGTGCACCTTCTCTACAATATAACAGAGCTAGACGGAGCTCGGCTTGTGCCAAAAAAAACCTGGATATAAAAACTGTTTTCATCTGACAAAAGCTGCGCAATATTTTGGACTTTAGTATGCAAAACCTCTCAGGCGGCTCGCGGTCAATCAAATAATACTCAGCTCTGATTGTTGCGGCCTAAATGGCTGATGAGAACATACATCGCTCCAGTGAAATCAATATAATAGCAATAACGGCAGCTTTATGCACAAAATGCACTGAGGTGAGGAGGGCACCGTTTCATTGTGTTTGGTAGAGCGGGGGGGAAGTTAAAAGTTACATTTCGGTAATTATCATATCACTAACTAAGAGTGAGTGAGAGACCTGCCAAATAAACACAGAAAGGAAAACCGGATATGATTTAAAAAGTGCCGGGACGGTTTACTAATTATGTAAAAATGTATCTATCAGATGATGAAGAAGGGAGAAGTTCTCCCTACAAAGTCAATGATCAATCATGATTTAATGATCCGTGTGTGAACAAAGGTTGGTTTTATGTCTGAAGTTGTTCTTTGCGTTTTCCGTTCATCTGCGCCTCAGTGTGAGCTCGCACGCAGAGGAACATTTTAATAAACACTGTATATTGTCAGAACCGACCCCTCTTTGGCTGAATATAGAAATAATTATGTTACTTTCCCCGGCTCCACTTTGCAGTGATTATCATTCAACTGAGTCATTCGGCATCCGCTTTACCGTTCGATTCATGACTCAGCAAAGTTCCCGGGCGCAGATTTAAGAGGATAAAGTTTTACCTGCCAGAAGATGGTATCTATTGTGCTGCCCAGGAAGCCTTCTCTCGTTTCCGACGACAGGAGTTTGGGCCCGAGGATCGTCATGAACTCGTTGAAGTCGACCTGTCCATCGCCTGGCACAAGGAAAAGAAAGAAGATCATGGATTTGTTGGAGTTGCTAATTGTAAACAACTCTTGAAAACTCATCCCCAATCAATCCTAATCAAGGCTGCAACAAACAGACTGTTCTTGTTTCTGGTCTGTATCCGAGCTCTCTTTAAAACACAATCTCGCTGATATCCCCTTCTTTGGTTTGGAGTCTGAGGTGAGGCCGGGTGAATGACAAATTATGTCCCTTTCCCTGAACAACTGAGGCTGATGTGGCTCTGAGCAGAGCACTCAGTGGCCAACAGCCTGCAGCTGAATGTGTAACTGCAGGGAAGTGAAGCCTGACGCTGAGGGCAAAGCAGGACATCGCTATGAACCTTTCCTGGATTAAATACATATACAGCAGAGACATAACAACTGCAAAAAGGTTTCTATAATTATAATTTCTTCCTTGAATGTGCAGAAAAGTTAAAGGCTTAAAGGGGAAATGTGATGCTGTTTTTCTGTCAAGCTCAAAACAGCACTTAGTACCGAGACAAGACGCAGTTAGAAACAATGAGCGACGACTAGACGTATAATATAACAGGATACGAAGCAGATCAAAGTGTACAGCTACTGTATCAACCACAACAAGAAGCTCCTGCTGTGCACATTGATCTGGGAGCCTGCTGATAGCTGCTGCCAAAATAAATCATCTAAATTCTGCAGACAGCGACGATTTCAAGCAAACAAATCACGGATTCATACTGATGTGGTTGAATATCCTTGAATCTCTTTTCTCTCTCTGAGTGGGAAGTTTCACAAGCTGAGGAGGTTTTTCTTTACGTCTGGTTTTGCTTTTTGAAACTGTGAATATTAGATGCGTTCGGAATTCAGATCCTTAGGTTTTAAAACAATGTGATGACCAGTAAACTCACTCGATTTGATATTTATCAATTCATTCATTCAACCTTTATTTATGATTTAGAAATCGATTAGGGGCGTCGCTTAAAACTAAGACTACTATGAATAATACGGACGAGACCACCATCATCAGGGTGCAAATACCAGCAACATGCTAAAACATTTGTCTACCCAGCTGGAATTAAGCACCAAGAATGTCACGTGTTCGACCGCCTGCGTACGAGTGCTAACTTGTGTGCTATATTTTCTTTAAGTATGTTTGAGTCGAATGTGTTCATGTTCACAGTCTGGTGCAGACATCATTTTGGGATAAAATAAAATGTGTGGAACTCCTTTTCTGCCACTCAATGAACTACTCGGGAATCGATATGATAATTGATAAGGAATTGGATTGGTAAGCAGAATCGACAATGGAATTGATATTGATAAAAACTTATCAATTCCCACCCTTAATTACAAACAACAGAGTTCATATCAGGAGGAAATACAGTTGTAACTATGGTAGATAATGTGATGGATAATGTTATTTAGGTAATGTAAAAACATTGGCTTGAGATCAAATAATAATTGAATATAAAGCTGTGATGAATCGCAGAAAAGATTGATTCTTTCATTCTTCCAAAGCCCAGTTCGTTCGGTCTCCTGCCTTTTAGTTGCCTCGTTTGTTTCAGGTCCTTGTTGTTAACTCTCATCATACTTCTCTGATCTTTCACTTCTGCTCTTCCTGTCTCGGCAGACGAGGCTGAGACCTTGTCAGTGGAAACTTACCGATGCAGGACGAAACAATCTGTCCCGACCGACCGACCGGCCGTACCTCTGCTCCTGCTCTGACTGTGGCAGTGCTGACACTGTTTAATGCTATCGACTGCACTTCTGTCCATGCATATTCAGCAGGGCGAGCGCAAGGCACCGGGCCAGGTGAAGCAGAGTCGAGATCTGAGAACGTCAGGACGGGAGGATGGATGGGTGACGGTGGAGCCGAACAGGGGCTGGGTGACCGGGTTCAAGGTAAGACAGGAGGACACGAAACACAAGCGAGTTGTTTAACCGTCCAACAAGTAACATTTCACGTAAATTATGTAACAGAAGTGGCATATTTTAAGGTATATGATGACGGTCCTGTTGCTGCTACGCCGTAAAGGGTCGTGTCGTTTTGAGAATGATCGACTCGTTCGGTTCGGTCTTTTGTCCAACCAACACTCTGAAACGCAAAGATGTTTCATTTACTGACATTAATGAGAAGGAAGAGCAGCAAATCCTCACATTTAAGAAGCTGGAAACACCCCTCAACATCAGGTGAAACTGTTTAATATTTGAGGTTCGCCCCTGAAAGCCCTGTTTGCTTTTCCTCTCATTTTGATGCATCTGCAGTTTGTGACGGCTCAGCGTAACACAAAGTCACCGAGTCACTTTCTGTGTCTGTCATAGTCCGGAGCACCTGCCTGCTTCGGACCGCTCTCTTCCTGCGCTGCGTCGCCAACCGAGCATCCTGCTTCAGCTTGAAACTGAACAATGAATTATTGAAGGTGTGAAATCCTGCTCCCTGCAGTTAGAGACAAATTCAAGCCAGATTCAAGGCAACGGGAGATAAACACACGATACTGGTTTGCTGTTGGTATTTAGCTAACGCAAGGCCACGCCGATCCGACGCTAGAGATTAGAGTAAAAGTTAGAGAGCGACGGTATGAAGGTCAAGAAAAAGAGGCTGGTGCAATGCTGTGATTTGGAACAAAGGAGTAGTCGCACCTCTCCACGAAGGGCAAACAGAGCTCAATAACAATCGCATGGATTTGTCTCGACGGCGGAGGTGAGCAGAGAAGACAACCCGCCACAGTCTTCGAGGTGGACTTGGCGGCCGGGCTCAGAATCGATGGCTGCGCGAGGCCGAAGGATCCTCACAGCTGCCCACTTGGACCAGACACAATCGCTGTCATCCATTCTCACCCATCTGCTAATGCCTCTCCTCCCTCCCCCTCCTCCTCCTCCAGGCCGCGTCCCTTTGATCACTGGCTCTTTGTCATCGTGTCAACACGCATGCATACGAGATGATCATTTCACAAAGCGGCTCTGTAAATTACAAAAAAGGAAGAAGGAAAAACAACAACAACAACAGGAGGCCAGATTTTTTTCACACCTCAGATTTGCTAATTCATTCTAATTTCATCAAATCAGTGTGTGCTGGATGTTAAAGCCCACTGCATACTTAATGAATGAATGAATGAATGAGTGCGTTACATCAAACGATCAAATTGAACAGGCCTCACAATTTATTCTATAAGTTGTGAGAGAGAAAAAGGTAAAAAATTCTAAATAAATAGTGCATAATAGATCCCGATCATGTCAATCAGACGGACGCCTGCACCTGAAAGAAACTTCTCTCTTCATTCTTCTCGTCCTTCTGCACGTCCGAGTGAGCTCGCTTTATCAAATAGAAGTTTGGCAAATGACGCGACACCTTTCCAGGCGACACAGTCGATCCTCAGAATTCGATGACGCCTAAAACGAGAGAACTCCAGTATTTCGGTAATGATTAGCAATCAATACGCGCGGGTCGTTTCTCCCAACAACTTCACCAAAGCTTAGATTCACGACACTAAAAAAAAAGGCAGAAAGCACGACGAGAAGCGAGCGCGTGAATAAATAAACAGCGTTACTCTTCACGGACTCCCCGAGACAAAAGCTGCCGTGACCTTCATCGGCATCCAAAGTCGCCTCGCCTGCATCTTCAAGCTGCAGCAGACGATGCAACAAGAAACGGCCCAGAGGCACAAAAGCAGCTACGCTCCCCCGAGATCCTGAAGCTGATGAGTCAGAGCAGGAATAAAAGGCAGTGTAACTTCTTAAACTTTAATATCCAGCCTTGAACACTTACAGTATTTCTCTCTCCACTGTGAAGCTGAAAAGCACTTATCAAAGGCTGTGATAGCAGCATGACGAATTTGAATATTTTTCCCTGTGATCTGACATTTGCATATTGCATTTCCCCATCCCCGTCTTAGACACTTTTAAAGAATGTATCCTTTGTAAAATGTCAGTCACATGTGAAGGCGGACGGCTTCGCCTGAAACCGCACAAACACCGCCTGACAGGAGAGGGCTGCGTTTGTATTTCCGTGCCGCTGAGCGTTCTCGCCAAGGACAAGAGGTTGAATGGTCGCAGGTGAGGAAGGCACGGCGGGAAAAAAAACGTGTGCACTCAGCATTTCCCCACAGAGTCAGCAGCTGCAGGAAATCCGTGGATACAGTTCAGATCTAAATTGGCAACCGATCAGAAACGTGTGTGCATACATTTCATTAATCTCACGTATCTCTTCATTCCGGCTGCTCACTCCAACGCCGTCCCTGTGGCGCCTTCACGTCGAGGAGAAACGGCAAGTGGTTGAGATTGAAATGCGAGTGCGCGCTCAGGCACGCGTGGATATTATCTTATGCATGACGCGGATGAATACGTAATCTGTGCATCTACACGTGGCGCCTCACGATCGGTTTGTGGACAACCATTTTTAAAAGCCCCAGCTTCAACCTCGCAGCCAAATATGGTCAACAAGACGACGCCATCTTTGATTTTTTGGAGCCAGAAGTGACAATGTTTGGCTGAGAGGGTGAAGCTGGGGGCGAACATCCTGACCGGACCAGACTTGGACAAATTGAACTTTATGCTGTATTTACAATATGAAGACTTAAAACTGAGGATTGAGTCTATAAACTTCTTTGGGTCATTCGGCACCGGCTCACCTCGGATCTGTTAGTTCACGTCATTGAATTTCTTGAAAAAAAATAAGTAAAAACTTCAATTAAATTGCTGGAATCTTGCAAAATCCTAGCAGGACTCTCCGAATACTGTTTTAATTATGAAGTTTATCACATGAAACTACATTTAATCAATTGCTTGTGTAGTCGAAGCCTCGCATATTTCTTATTTTCCACTGGAAAAATTGAATGCAATAAATCTTGCTGAATTACAGCCCTGGAGGTGTGAAGTGAAGTGAAATACACTTGATGTAATTAATGCTAATGGATACATGAATATATGAAATATATCTTTTCACAGTTACTGATCAATCAGGGAGCAGTGAGTTGGTAATGATTTATCAGATTCCCCGCGTTTATGTGACTTTGAACGCAGCATCGGGACGAGCTTTGCAAACTGAGCGTGACGTCAAGAGGAGAATGGCCGCCGCGCGAACACACGTCAGTGCTATTAATGTTCTTATGATGTGGGAAATGTGTTTGTGTGTGATCCAACATGTCAGCATCACACAGTACATGTTTAACCGTGTGTGTGTGTGACTCACCATCCATGTCTAGTCTCTGCATGATGATGGCCAGCTCCACCTCGCTGGGCATGTAACCCAGCGAGCGCATGGCCATACCGAGCTCCTGTTTGGAAATGAACCCGTTTCCGTCACGATCCAGCACCTTAAACGCCTCCCGGATCTCTGCCGAGACAAAAACAGGAAACCGAGTCAGCGTCTCTAAACAAACATAAACACTTATTCATATTCATTTACAGCGCAGTGTGTGTTGGTCTGCCAGACATCCTCTGTATTTTGTGGGATTCCTTTCTTTGGCAGCGGTGCACTTCTCGCGGCTTGGAATTCATCCTGCAATTAATGAAGTCAGTTGGCATTTCACCCCTTCCCCCTCGATCAGCATCGTTCGCACACACCTCTCTCCGGCTCCCTCTCCTCCCGCCTGACCCAGCTTTGGGCTGAGCGTTATGCAATTGGTCTCGCTCCACCGCCTCGAGTTAACAAGATCAATTCCACCCATCGATTCATTTTCTCCACCTGCCGTCACGGCCGCTGTCATCTCTCCCCATCATTCTGTAGCCTTTCGGTGTGTTCCCCTTTCTTCTCTTCATCTTTGGTTTCCTACATTCATGTATTTTTAATATTTCAATTACTGCAGTTCATCATCCAAAGTGACGTTCAAAGATTTGGACTGGCGGGGTTTTGCATCAGGGCACTTTGTGACCTTCAGGATAAAAGACTTTTCCCTCAGCCGCCGAAAGGTTTTGCAGAATATCGCTGCCGGTGATGCGGCTCTATTCATAACCACTCCTGCTGTGTGCAGTTAACAGGTGTCAGGAAATATTCTCAGCTCCTACTGGTGTCGCATCATGTCTGTATACATGGATTAGTCATCAGAGGAGAAGAAAACACTGCTTTATGTATCGGCATAGGTTCTGTGGGATAACTCATCTTATCAAACAGATTTGTTTTATCTCGCTGCACTTTCACTACATCGCTATTAAAAACAGGTCAGAATATTTACTTTGTACTTTGAAAAGACAGAAATCAGGTCAGTTTTATTTATATTAACAGAACAAGGATTGTAATAAGTCAGAAACACCCGTTTGTAACAGGAACACAGCTCCTCATCTCTCCTGTGACCCCTCAGATTCACGCTGCGACCCCCGAGGGTCTGATACTCACTGCAGTCGTAACTCTACCGGATGAAATTGCTTCGTCTTTGGCTGCAGTGTGGAGCAACAAAAAGACACCTCGGAGGTTTTCCCTAATTCAACTTTTGAAAGATATTACAAAGAGCATAAAGCTGAAGTTTAGGAACGAACATGATAAAAGACCCTTTCAAACCTGCTATATAGAAGATGGAGGTGCAGAGGGACTATTTTTGTGACGTCTTAGCAGCTACTGGTTTTTTTAATGTTTTGAATAATGTCCTCGTAGTTTTTTTAGAGTCTTTGTCCTGATCACAACCTCACATAGTTTTGCTGTATCGATGAACAAAGCAACAGCAATTCAAGAACAGAAAACTAGTCAAGGCACATGTCACATCAGAGGAACGACAGTCACAAACGAAGACGTGATGTTCCCTGTTAGTTTCACTCCGGTGTTAGATGAGCCCTGGGGACAGATGATTAGACATTGTAATATTGATAACCTGCAATGTTTGTGGTTCTTTACCTGCCGTCTGTGTCTCGTCACGCAACACACACCAACAACTACGATCGTTACCGTGCAATGCAACCTTTGTGAGTAAAAAGCCAATAATAAACAGTGATTTGTAACACTGAAGCAGCAGTAATCTACATCCCCTTCTGCTCGTTTTGACCGCACACGTTGTGCAGCTGTGCTACATTTTACTAGACGGACTCACTCCGGAAAATGTACACAACCGAGTCAGCGGCTGGTTCACCAGCTTCCCGACGTGCGATCAAGTCGTCAAGTGGAACGAGTCAGCGGACTTCAATGTGCTTTAATAAATGCATATTTCATCAGCGTGCCCACAGAGGAGAGAGAGACTGACAGGCATCTGGTGTTTTTAAATAGAGGTGGAATGTCACCTCTCTGAAGAACACTATGGCTGCATGACATGCATGAGCACACTGTTGAGCACTGAATAATTTCAGACTGGGAAGAGGAATAGATGGTTTAACTCTTTCCCTCCCAGGCGGCAGAGAGGCGGAGCTTCATCTTACAGACAGAGGACATCTGGAAGTGTTGGATCCAACAAACACAACAGATGACAAATCAGAGTTTTTTTATCTGTAACCTTGCTTTCATTATGCACTTTAGTCCACCGCCAGGCACAAAATGTCCCAAGAAAATGAAGCCTGACTCGCAATCAAATCAGGCTGGGAGCCCGGCACTATTTCTGTCTGCTCTCAAGTCCCCATTGTACAAGAAATGAATGAATAATCTCACATAATACAGCTTGAAGATGCTGCAGGGGGAATGTTGTCTGTTTCCACTTTACAGAAATTGCATTAGTTTGTCCAACAACTAGACCTGTGTTGTATATTTTATTGAGTTGTGTGCTTAAATACCCAGAGAAGCCTGTACTTGTATCCCATAATACCAGAAATACCAACACGACACGTAAGAAAACGAAGAAAGGAAGTCTGTGAATGTGCCTAAACATAAAGTGAATCAAACTTTAAACATTTAACTTGTCCGTTAACATTTCTACCTCAACGATGAAGACAACATCTCCCATGATCCCACGCTACTTAACGACACCATTAAACTATATTTTCTGCTTTCAGTGTTTTGATTGAGACTCCTGGCAGCTGAAGTTACGTAGATACTGTGCTTTTAAAAAGCTGCTAGGAATTTAGCGCTGTGGAAAAATGGCAGCAAGACCAGACAGATCGATTTCATCGAATTAATGTACAGAGGAAAAAATAATCCATCCTAACCGAGTGGAAAATGTATCGTTATCGAGGGCTTGAATTCAAAATTGTGCAGGGAACAAACACGCTACCAGCATTTTCTGACTGCCTGAACCAAGAAATTGCCAAACTGAACCAAAACCCGGTGATTAAGAAATGAGCCCATCAATCATCTTATTATCTGCAGCTGTGCGACCGTCCTGAGCCATTCTGCTGGCAAATTGTTTGAAACAACAAACCGTAAATGGAGCGTGAATTATGAATCGCCTCGTAAAAATTGAGAACATCGACTCTGCGGAGCTAACGAGAGGTCACAGTCTCCGACCTGCATCCGAACAACGTGTCACTGCCTCCCCAGACAGCTGGTCCCGAGCAAACAGAGCCCCATCATCATTAGTAACAATACAAAGTGTAAGTTTTAGAGACGATTCACACACGCGGACGCTGAAACACATCAAAGGAGAACAGATTGTTTCCCCTGCATTAAAACGAGCGTCTCCTGAATAAATCTATCGATGACTCAAGCCTTTGTTGAGTGCTTCCCCGTGTCTGGAGCGTGTCGGAACAGGAGAACAACAACACGGAGACTTAGAGATTCAAATGAATCAGTCCATTTAAACGCACAAACGCTCCTATCCGTCAAAACTCGTGGCGCACAGAGAATACGGAGCTCAGAATCTGACATTCAGCACGCCAATATTTCTACCAGGAGGAACAAAAGACATCACACAAGCTCCGACGAAAGTGGAACAGAATCCCAAAGTGGTAGAGTTTGTTAATTCTGTGTGCAAATGATGTCTTGTGTGTTAAAATATGTATGGGGGCACGTCTTTAATGTGACTGTGCTCATGACTACAGGCCTCGTCCACACGAACCAAAACGATCTTTCTCTCCTCCGTCTTCCTCGGCATCGTTTCAAGAATATTTGCGTCCAAACGGATCCACTGAAAACGACTCAACGCGCTGAAGTTCAGCTACATTAAGGTCCCTTAATCCAATACGACTGTCGCTGGTGTACAGACGGCCGTGTCGTTTTGGGAGTCATGAGCAATCAGTCATATAGTGCTGAAGAAAAAGGGGAAATTTAGGGCTTCATCTTTAATTATTATGACCAATGAATCGTTTCGATGAAATGTGAGAGGCTGGAACAGGAAGTCATTTTTATTCTCTAAACAGTTAATATTCTATTGATTAGTTTTGCTCTACACTACACAAATGTGCATGCAGGGACTCTACATGCTACTAAATATCCCAGCATCCTCTACGCCTAATAAAACCATCAATATTATACAATCATGAAAATATTATAAAACAAGTTCAGAAAGAAGCTGAGACGCGTCTTTAGAGGATGTTTCATTATGATGACATCCTGTTTTAAGTTAGTCGGATCTGTTAGATTTATGGGTAAGCCTCATGAAAAATACAATTTGTTTGTTTTGATTTGTGGAACGTGTGCACACGGAATCATTTTGATTTTTGATATTGATCTCAGTCTGTGAGACACTGTGTGAGATCTGAAGATGAATCTGTTCCATCTTTGTCTCCTGGCAGGAGGATTATCAATGATTTTAAAAAAGGCACGCACAGTCAGCAGCTCCACAAACTCCTGCTAAGAGAAGTTTCCTGTCTGCTGTACACCTGATGGTTCCAGTTCCAAACCCAGTAGCTTCAACCCCAGAACCGGTCCTGTAAGCAGCCAGTTCTCTGAGCCAAAGCACAGAAACTGCCAGGTAGGAAAAGGCTGATTTAATGGCGACGGAGTCAGAAACAAGCTGCATAATGCCGCTTCCCGTCAGCCTGCCTGTTCTTTCTCCCGCTCGCCTTCATAGAAAGCTCGGCGCTGGTGGGCTGAGCAGACACAAGCCTCCCTGCAGGCTTACTGCTGTCTGTTTCAGCTCAGCGTGCTGAGTGAAAAGACGGCCTGAGTGCCGACACGGAAGGATTTCTTACACTGCCCTTCAACTAAACCTTTAATAAAATGGCTTATTTTAGTTTTCGTTCTAAAGCCCGTCTGCGGGACTTCTTTATTGCGAGGTCTGCTCGAAAATTCACCGCTGTGGATAAAGATTCAGCTCAACATGTGGTGGAGTGTCTCGATGCTGCCAGATTGTGCTGAATATTACGCTGACTGCTGCAGTCTGCTGCTAGAAACAGACCGGAGATTTAAAAAGAGCCAAATTACCAACTATTTAGATGATCGCCGTTATCATTTCAGTCATATTTTAAGCAAAAAAATCTGGTTCAAAACATCTTAATGGCTCCGGGTAATTTTGCTGAGCATTTTTCCTTTTCTGTTTTTTTTATAATTGTTTGACATTTCATAGATTAATCTGGAAAAGAATGATTAGTTTCAGCCCTGGTGTACACAGTGTGTTCACTCCACTCTCCAGATTATACTGAATTAAATCAGCTGTACAACAGATTTGGTGAAAAATTGACATTAGTCAGTCATAAAGCTCCTCAATGTCCTGCTGTCCCCAGATTTAATGTAATTCAAATGCTGGCTAACGTCTACCCATGTTGGCCTGAGGTCAGAGAAAATGTATTTAACATTTGATTTGCATAAAACTGAAAGAAACTAAGTTTCCCAAAATGCACAAATGCCACCAAAGGTCACTGGCCTTGTGCAGCTCTTGGCCCGGTTTGAACCTCGCTCAGCAACAGCGGGGCTAAAAAAAAAAAAGCCCAATAAAGAAAATGAAGAGCACCAGCTTCTACCGAACAAACAGGAATGACCTCTTTTTGTCCGTCATTGTCATGCAGATAATGTAAAATAACAATTTAATCTCTCCAGCCAAAGTTATTTATAGGCAAAAGCTTTCAAGCGGAGACTTTGTTCAGTTTAGTAAAGCACGCATGTAACGGCGTACCAGAGGGCACGCAGAGGGAGAAGAAAGGTGATTCTTAAAACCTGCAGATTTTCCCTTTGTAATCAGTCAGGAGAGGGTTTCTTCTCCCGCATTGTTCTCTTCTTTTCCTCCGTGACTGCACCACACTGCGAATCAGTTTGCATAAATCTGTTCATGAATAAGACAAAAAAAAAAAAAACCTGCCTGTTCTTAAATTAACAATAAAGCTGCGAGATATGACACGCAAATTGCTCTCAGACGGCACAAAAGATGCATGAAGTAAAAGGGCAGCGCATCAAAACAAAACCCGGGATGAATGAACGACAGCTGTGGCGATGAAGACGTGAGCGGTGGCCGTCGTTATAAATTTAGTTCATTACTTTCAGACTGAATGGGGGGGATGTCGTCGCTGAGTGTCAAGACGGAGCCACTAGATTAATTCTAACTGACACTTGGGTGTGAAAGCTCAAACTAAATCTTCAGAGCCGGTCTTCAGATGAGTGACAGCGGAGCTCCGGGTTCTGACTGGATCAGATCAGACGCTCTGACGATCTGCAGCCGGGCTCGATAGGTGGCGTGTACGTGTTCCCTCTGTGTGAACGTTTCAAAGAATTAAATACCTGCCCGACATCCTTCAAGTGACATTTAAAAAGATCCCGCACTGGTGAAGAGACCGAACAGAACGCGTTAAAGTCTCCTTCCTGCTGTAATGACTTACTCAACTCTACAGGCACCGCGAGGAGTGAAAACACGAGTTTCATGATTGTTGTCTCAGTGGCTCAATTGGCAGTCAGAGCGTTTACATGGCACTCAAGAAAACCGAATTGCTGGCTTAGTCTGACTAAGATCGGCCGAATCCGATTTCTGTAGTCGAATTAAGACAGTTAGATTATTCGAGTGATAGTCGCATGTATACGTTACATCGGATCGGATCGGATTTTGCGTTCTGCGCATGCTCGAGATTTTTTTCCCCGGGGTCGTGAGCCGGAAGCAGAAGGAGACGATGTGGTCGTGTTGTTGCCGCAAAGCATGAGCGCCATTGTGAATCTAGTTTGTTGAATTATCATGTACATCATATACGAAAATGTACAAAGCTGTAGCTTCGTCTCGCTCTCCGTACGTCGTCTTTCTGGTTTGTTGTTGCTGGTGACGTAAAGAGGAGGTGGCTCTGTTACCACTAGTTGAAACGGGTACAGCGCCACCTATCGTACCGGGGGACGACATGCTTCGGCCCGATAATTCGATTTTCTCACCGGCATGTATACGGACAGTTGCAGCTGTCTGATTGAGTGGCGTAGTCGAACTGTGGCTGTAATCCGACTAAACGTGTGATGCAACAAATTTGTCAATCTTGGCTCCTCGACTAGAACGTCGCTTTGCACCACAGCTGCAGCATCTTCATTCTCATTCTGATCTGCCCATGCTTTTCATGATTAAAGGGTAACCCACTGCATGAAGAAAGTAGTAATGTAATCTGAGAAATTGCCTCCAGTGATGTCACTCAGTGTGACATTGTGGGTAATGTAGGCACCAAGTCTTGAAAAGGAAGAAAAGTGGGATATCTTCCTGCCTTAACCATTTAGATAATTTGATTTTAAACTGTGCATAATGAGTCTGACGGTGTTACATGAGTGCAATAGAAGAACGGTGGACTGTCTTTCCAATCCCAGATGTATTATCTTTGGGCTCAGGCACCACTTGGCAATGCCTCAACAATGTATTGATCGAGTTGCTCTGTTCTGTGCACGCAACATCTGCTGCATGTCTGTCCGTCCTGACAGAGGGATCCTCCTCCGCCGGCTCTTCCTGAAGACTTCCTTTCTCGAATTGAGGGCGTAAGAACAGAGGACGCACAGATTGTAAAGCCCACCGAGGGAATGCGATTGTGATTTTGGGGCTGTATAAATAAAATTTTACCTCGCACAATCCTGCAGCCATCGAGAAAAACACCCGGTTCGTGCCAAAGAGCTGCAACAAAAAAAAAAAGCTTTTAAAAACGCTGCAGGAGTGAAGCCGCCTCATCTCGGCTCGACTCGGCACGGCCGATGCTGCGTTTCACACCCCGGCGTTCGCTCTCTTTCAGTCACTCAACCACACACACACACACACACCTTTTGTTTTTGCTGTTTCATCATGGAGAGATGCAACTGTGGCAAATAACTTAGACAGTTCGAATCGCCGTGGAGACGATGCACTACTCATCTAGATGAAGTCTTTTTAAGGGTCAAATTAAGGTAAAACCTGCCGTCTCGTCATTCTTATATAAAACACACATGACAAACACGATATCGAGTTCATCAAAACGGATCGACGCCTTGCGCGTTTAGTCGATAGCGTAATTATTGTGACAGCCAATCTGAGCGCCAGTTGTTCTCTTTATAAATCCCTGCAGGCAACAGCAGCTCCTCCTGAGACACGAGACGTTTACAGAAACACTCCAGCTGACTGATTCCACACCCCTGCGAGTGTGACAGCTCGGCCGGCTGCTGCAAGCTTTTTTTTTTTTTTTTTTTTTTAATGGCCTGGGACAAATACAGTAAATTGCTTCTTTAAATATTGTGAAGCAGAAGTGTTGAATGTGCAGAATGTGGAGGCTGTGTAAGCCGAACCGGGAGGAGGAGGAGGAGGAGGAGGGTGGGGACGCATACAGGAGCTCTTAATGAAGCCTGAGAAGGAAACAAGTCAGGTAACTTCTAACAGTGTCTGATGTAAACCAGCTGTGTACAGATTGTCTGCAAATATACCATTTCCTGCACGAGTGTCGCCCACATACCGTATTCTGCTCACAACTGGCGTCGCTGTCACGCCACTGAGCATAATCACCTGTTTTTACTCACTTTTCAGTTCATACATTTGCAGATTTATGTTTGGTATCCACTTAAAATACGTTGCAGTGTCAGTTAAAGGGAAAAAATGGAAATTGTTTGGTGGCTTTGACTTCGGTTTCCACTTTAACATCCAAATATCCGTTTACTGGATAGATTGTTCCAGGGAGAACGGCATCTGATTCGATTATTTTCAAGATTAATCGATCAATCCTAATATTTTCCAAAGTGACGTCTTCAAATGCTTATTTACCGTCATACACGACAAATAAATACGGCAAATCCTCACATTTAAAGAAATGGAACCGGCAACCGTTTGAAACAGCTGATCAATTATCAGCTGCCATTTACGTTCTCGCGTCGGACTGATCGTTAAATCTTTGCAGCGCTTCTTTCCAGGCGCATGAAAAACCTCGTTGAACGGCAAGTCTGAGCTTTAAAACTGTGGAGACGACACAGTTTGTGTGACATTATTCTGTTGCTCTGTTTTATCTCACTAAGAGAGAGCCATGTTTTCAGTTTTGGTGTAATAATGATGCTTTGTGGGATTCATGACATCACTCGTTATGATGTCATGAGCTCGTTTGCAGCTGCGAGCGACACCTGAGTCGCTCTCGTCGGCCTCGATACGTTCATGTCCAATATCAACGTCTGAATTTGATCATTAGAGGCCAAGATCTTTCTTTTTTTTCAGGATATATATAAATTAACTCGAGGGACATCAACATTTCGGCAGAATGTGGATGTGTGACATCTGCGCACTTCGGTGTGACTAATTTATGACACTCAGAAAACGGGTGAGATTTCTTTTTTATGAGGTTAAGTGCCACGGCGACAAGCACTTCATAACGAGAATCAATGTTATGAATGAGTAATTTCTCCCACTCGGATCTCAAATAAAGCTACAGCGAGTGGAAACATCCACACTCGTGAGCCGCTGCCATGCCAGCGCTCGACAGACAGACGTGTAGTAAACACTCGTAGTAATTACACAGGTGAGAGGCTCCACTTTCACAGCGTTTAGCTGACCTCGTGACGACCCTCTGAGCACGAGCCGCTTCTTATTCTCCAAACAACATCAACCCCCTGGAACAGGAATGAGTATTTCATACGCTGCAGATATCTCCGTGCATATTAAAACTGGACCCTGACGGAGTATCCGGCTATTACCGTAGCGCTCTGCAGCCAATTTTCCAGGCGGCAGCTTAATGTTGCATCGATGGATTAATATTTTGGAGATGTGAAGGAGTTGAGTTTGTGTGCCGGCTGCGAGGCTGCTGCCGACTCCGGCAGGCTGTAATTGATCAGGCTTGTGTTCTACAGGCCCAGGTGATTACTCTCAGACAGACTCCAAAACAAAAGGTCCATAAACAGCCGCTGCTGCAGACATGAAGCCAGAGGCAGAAGCCAGCAGACGTGAATGCTCCTGGTGAGATAAGGTACCGGGAGAATAACGTCGGCTCAGGTGAGGCAGAAGCTGGACGTTTTGTAGCATCGTTTTGTCTTTGAAGCATTGCCGACTATTAAACTAGACTTGGATCGCCTTCCGTCCTCTAAAACAAAACCTGTCACAAGTCTCTCTATTAGCCCTCTGGGATATACTATCTCATTTGAGGCCCGTTCAGCGACCTGAAATGTTGTCTGAGAAACGAAGCTCCATATGGTTTGTGATTCTGCGGCGTGCAACAGGCTCGACGCCAGAAAATATTCATTTCTATGCAGTGGCTCCGACTGTGTGACCGTCTGATCTGCATTCAAATCCCGTGACTGGCCTGGCCGGTGGGTCTCCTGTTGTCCTCTGCGTCATTACCTGTGTTTACACTTTTGTACACGCTGTGCAGTCAAAGACCATCGAGATCCTCGGCGTCTTTTTTTTTTCTCCTTTTCCCATTGCAGCCGACGCTGCTCTTCAAGTGCTGCTAACGGTTTCTCTTAGTTTTGGCTCGGCGTGCGACTCCAGCTGGCACGAAGTGTAACTAAACATAAAGCTGCAGGGAGTTCTAATCATTTATATGCACAACTATATTCCATTTGCAACCATTCGAGTCCAACTTTGTTTTTGTTTTGTTGTTTTGCTCGGTTGAGCTGACCTCAGCATCGGTTCAGAAAATAAATTAACTGGAATTTGGCTACGACTGAAAACACAGAGCAAAAAACACATTTTAACTTCGACTTCTGTGCTTTCATTTCTTATTTTGAGGTAAATCCTGATTGCAGAGCTTGACGTCTGTAGAATAATGACACCACCCATGTATAGATTGGTTCCCTATAACCTTCTTCAATCTGCCACCGGCCTCCACTTTTCCTAGAAAATGAAGGTGGAGTTATGGGCACAAAAGGAAGCATGTTGCACAACCCGAACAGGAAGAGCCATTGTTTTTGACATCCCCAGGTAACAATGGAACAACTGTGGAAACACTACACTGCAAAAGAAAAAACAATGAAGGTGATGGAGGAGGCGAAGACGAGGAAGAGGGAGAGTCGTAGAGGTAAAGGAAAGAAAAACAGACCTGGCCTGAGCGCTCTCCAGTGATGTGTCTGTTCCAACAATGGTGTTTGTCGCCTCTTACCACATGAGATGGTTCAAAGGAAGCATTTTTTCTTCTTTGGACAGTCGCCATGTTACCAATGTCGTCTTTGCAAAAGAGTTATACCACAGGGAAATACTGGAGCGGTGGATTTCTGTTTTAAGCACATTAAATATCAGAATCATTCGATCAAATACAAACCTTTCTTTAAGTTTTTATCTGATAGGACACTTTAGAAGGAGGCTGGAAACGAGGGACAGAGTGAGGGAAGACATGAGGACTCAGGACCAGGTGAGCCATCAGGGCACCGGCTACTGAACGAATGTGTCAGATTACAGTACCAACACCCAGTAGCCTCCGTGCTTCAATATAATCTGCCCACCTTCATTTGCCGTGAAATGGTGCCAATGATTATGGGGTAGAAAGGCCGGCAGCAGCAGCCAAATCACTTTAAAAGCAAGTTAAGCGTACGGCAGGACAGCAGCCAGACCAGTTTACGGAGAAGCCTTACCGTCAAGCTCCTCCACGGAGATGCTGGCCAGCACGTCGCTGTCGCTGTCCGACAGCGAGCGGCTCAGGTAGTTCCCCTTGTAGAGCAGACCGGCCGTCACGTGGTGGAACGGCATCTTCTCCTCCCTGAGAGACAACACAAGGACGCGTTTAGACACAAGCGAAGGGAAGAGAGGCGCTGAACAGGGAGGGGAGATTCATTTTCTGAGCACAAACACCAATTAAAAGCTCCACACGTTACACATGTTTCTAAACAAGGCTCGTTACGAGGGAGGAAGCCCGGGTGGGATTCACAGAGTCACTGTCGTCAGGCATTCAAATTAGCCTACTTATCGAGAATAACATCATGAGAGCTAACACGAGAGGTGCGTAAATCGTCTTTCCAACCCAGCCAAAGTAACGATGAAACGAAACGTGAAGCCATAATCGGCAACGAGGGGCTGATGTGACCGTTTGTGATACTGGTGAAGCTGAAACAAATTCAGGTCCGAGGGGCGCCGCCTAAACGAGATCGATAAATGAAGCAGAACTCATTCGCTAAATGGGAAGTCACACAGTGAGGAGAGCTCATATAACTAGAGGTGAATGTGGCGAACGTGTGTGTGTGTGTGTGTGTGTGTGTGTGTGTGTGTGTGTGTGTGTGTGTGTGTGTGTGTGTGTGTGTGTGTGTGTGTGTGTGTGTACTGTATGTGCAAATGTGCGCGAGGCAATTAATTATTCAATAAATCGAAGCCCAAGGGCGCAGGGGGAAAATAAGAGCACGCGGAGCAGAGAGATTTGGGCGCCGACTTTCCTTCTCTCTAATTGGATTTCGTCTCGATGAGCACCTGGAGGAGACGCTTTTGAGACAGAATGAGGAGTTCAGAACGGGCTGAAACATTATACCCAGAGAGCTTTGGGCTCCTCGATGGGTTTTTTTTTTCGCCCCCATTCTCTCTTTATCAGCTGAACGTTTCTGCAGCCTCACAATTACAAGCGGCTTCGATAACACAAACCGTCAACGTCTAACGACGACGCTCGCTCGTTGGGAGACGAGCCGCAGTTTTCTGCAGCATCAAGTGTAAAACTATAAACGATCAGTGTATTCCTCAGCGTGACACGTGCAGCCTGCTGCTCAAGGTCGCTCAACAATTTCACAAACGTGAGCTCTGTTGAGGCGAACGAGTCCAACTCTTGTGTGCTTGTGTTGCTAGTTTATACACTATGAACCGGTCAGGTGAATCATTGCTGCTCTGTAATAAAGCACAGTTAATGTAACAAGGTTGTTCTTGTTATAACGAATGTTATTAATGCTTTATCAGGAGGAAGCCATTTTTTTTTTTTTGCACAGGCTGATAACAAAGAAAAAAAAAACCCTCTGCTCGTTTTATCTCTTTAGCTCGTCTCAAACTCATCCTGCAGGATAAACGTCAGCTCACAGCATCGTTCTCGTGTTTGTTTGTTTGGTTTTTTTGCAATTAAAAGATAAAGGAAAGAAGGGAACACAAACACATTAAGACCTATTTTGCAGACGGTTTAGCCACTCGCAACAATATTTAGAAACTGCAGATACGAAAGCCTTCGGAAATTAAGATGATTTGGTCGCTCTTCAGTTGTAAATGTTAGTAACCAGGGGTTCCCTCTCTCCTCTCTCCTCTCACATCTTCAGCAGTTCCATCACTAAAAAGGCAGAAGAAAGACAAAAATAAAAAGATTCTTGGCAGCGAAAGTATATTATATTAAAATATCTGTCCAATAAATAGTAAAATATATCTTTAATTTTACTTCGTGCTCCCATTATTCCCCTTTAAAAGGCTTTTTACCTCCAAGTCCGGCACCGACCAACGATCATGTTTCACTAGTTAAGAGCTGTCGTCCATCTGTTACCTCACAAATTGAAAAAAGCTCCCCTGCATCTTTCTTGTTTGTCAGTTTAATAAGCACGAATATTAAGACGTCTGCACCGACGCCTCAAGCCTTTTTATGACCAGCTTCCCCGCGTGTAATGTCAGATTATTTCATTTTTTGATTCATCAATTATTCAGTCATCTCTCTGCTGTCATTATGAATATTAGAATCATCGCTCTTGTCTGTTCTGTTATATATACGCACAACGTCTGAAGTCAGCTGTTTGCCGCAGGTGGGTTTATTGGTCAGAAGGATTTACTATGCAGGGGCAGAATTTACATAAATGCCGTTACAATAAATCTGTCGGGACCAGGCTGTGCGTTCAGGGCGGAATAACTGAGTTTTTGGAAAAAAACTTAATTACGTTGAAAAGCTGAGAATGGAGAGAAGAGTGGAAAATTGACCCACAGCAGCAGAAGTGTGCTTTGTGCAACATTGTCAGCCTCGTCACGTTTCTGTCACTTTGTCTCCGCATCCTTAAGTAATCTGCTTATCCAGCTAAAAGCTCGCGTTAACCAGCAGCGAGCAGAGGACCGACGCGTCCGGCAACGACACCGAGACAAGCTGAAGAAAACAACCTACAGATTATGTGGCTGTTCTAGTCTAAATTGGACAAAAGCGTCGGATAAATGGCCTAAAATGTAAATGATCGTGCGCCTTTTCTGTTTAATTCACATCGTGCTGTCAGTCAGTCTGTTGTTGCGAGCACCATCTCCCTCGCCGCCGCGTCCTGAGCATCAAAGCGAAGGACGCCAACGGACTGAATAAACTCATCAAGAAGGCAGAGTCCGCTCTGAGCTCGTCACCCTGGAGGAGGACAGGACTGCTGGACAATGTCTCTCAGCCCCTCCGCAAAACATTCATCCACTCATTCATTCATCACCGCTGCCTGAAGGAACGGCACAGGAAATCATCCTGACACCTGGTGCCATCAGACAAAAGCAAATCTCAGCATGTACTCCGCTGATGGGTTGAATGAAGCATCACATATATCTTCTGCTTTACACCACCAGGAGCTGAGAGAGAGTCAAGATGGCTGAACGTACGATACCGAGCGTCAACTGGAGCGTGAGAGAGGCTGGACGCAGTCACTCCCACGACTTCACAGAAAGAAAAACAGGTCTGTCTTTTAAACAGGACGTCAAACTAGATCAATCGACGGTATCGTCTTATCGTACGTCGATGTACCGCAAGAAGTCGATACCTCCCGGCCGGGTTCTTCGGACGCTCCCCCAAAGAGCAGAGCTTTCTACATCAGTTCAACAGAACTGCGTAACGATTTGCCTCGACAGCAGCGAGATGAGCCGACTTCTTAAGAGTCCCTGACGCGAGAGCACTTTCTGTGTCACCGAACGACACCAATTACACGTATCGACGTATTTGACCTTTCCAAAACAGCTGGACAGGAGCCCGGCCAATACAAAGACGCCGTCGTGCCCGTAAGAGCATCCGTGGAGCGAGCGCGGCACGTTAGCAAGACGTCAGGTTTTTACTGCAGCACCTTCTGGAACGTCTCACAAGGATATCGTGTTTTTAAACGCAGCAGACGAGCCGGGAGATGATGTGCTGAAACAGGGGAAACGACTGATCTCCAGCCCCTTTAGGATGACGGTGTTGAACAGAGCCGCTCACATCCCTCAGCGTCATTACGCTTGATTAAATTGATCAAGGTCTCAGCTGAACAAGCTAATTTGCCCGTCAGGAGCAGAGCAACATACAGTAATCAGTTAAATCAGGAAGTAATCACCACGGCCTCAACCAGGACCACATCCAACGTTTGTGCTCTTTTTTTCCTCCCCTCGTCTAATCTCTATTCTCTGCACACTGGCGTATCAGTTCGACAGAAGAAGAGCCGAGGATTCTGGGATATAATAGTCAGATTGAATAGCTGATAAAATTGAGCCGTGGAAATGACTCGGAGATAAAAGTCGCCTCGGTATTTTACCGAGCGAGCTGCTCTACATTCACCAGTTCTTTGAGGATGCGATCAAGATCCAACAGGGCTGCGATCACTGTGGATCAATTATCTGATTGATTGGCTGTTTATGTTATCGAGTAACATAAAACGGAGATAAAATGCCGATCACAGCTTCCCAGATGTCTTCACAAGGGGTTGAATATATAAAAGCACGGGAGAAAAAAAGACTGTTAACCGATCAATTAATCAACTAATTGTTCCAGCTTCGCTCGTCACCTTTAAACAGTCGTACAGACGTCCATCTGAGAACGGACGCCTGACCCGGGTTGATTGTTTTAGTGGCGCTGTCGCATCCAGGCAGGCAGAACAAGTCAGGAACGTGTAAAAACCTCACGTGAAAACACTGAAAGCAGAATAAACCCGGCCCGGTTTTACAGGGTCGTCAAATCAGATTGTACATCACGTTCAGGCCATCAGCTAATGCGGTTATCCAGAGTAACTTTCAGGGAGCGAGTAAAGTCGGCGTCCGAGCTCAAGGACACGTTGGGTTGCACTAGCTGTGATTGGACCTGTGGAGTTTGTTCAGACGCTCCGATCAAAATGTATTTTATTACAGACAGAGCTTTTTGTTGCAGACATTTAAACACGGTTGCCACTTTTAATGTTTTAATACACTGACGGAACAGAATTCTGTATCGTTTGTGTTTTGTTTGAGGGTTAAATGAAGGACGTGTTAACTCGTCCACACTCACTTCCTGGTTTACAAAATACCAGCAGCGCAGCTTTAAAATGGATCCAGGAAGTCACTGGTTGCTTTGTAACCCGGAACACATGCACTTCAGTGCTCGGACCGTTACAGCAAAACTCAAATATCACTCATGCAACAAATATTAGAAATGGATCTGTTTTTCTGTTTCAACATGTTTAACAGCCGCTGATGGAAACTGAAGTCCAAGTACTTGTTGCCAGTTTCTTATATTGTTTGTTAGTTTCAGTAATACCTTCAGTTCATCAGATACACGGAGAAGGAACAATTCATTTCTATCATTACATACAACAACATCCACCTGAGCAGAGGTGAGAGGAGTGTAGAGGATTCACAGGCCGAAGAGTAACAGAAGGGAAAATGCTCTGCATGGTATTGATCGGGATGATCTAATTAACTGATCAGAGTCTCGACATGTTTGAACACTTCTCCTGATAAAAAGCTCTAAAGTCAGTGGACAGCACGCAGAAACCATTAAAGTAACTAAAGAGCGTTATAGAGGGCGGCTGCGTTCATCGCTGGATTTGATGATGGGTGTCGAAATGATGATGATGATGATGATGATGATGATGATGATGATGATGTGCAATTAGTCAAGAAACACTAACGATGTTTAACGTGGTGTGAACGCACAGTTCAAATTTATTTCAACAGACGCCTCCTATTAGAAAATGGTGAACTTGAGGGGGAGAAAAAACACATTCAGAGCAAATATATGTTTTTCTTTTGAACGTGCGTTTCCACTCAACCGCAGTAAATCTATCCTGAGGTAGCCCGACAGTCGACGAACGATTACCGCGTCATTAAAGCCGCCGATTAAGTCTTTTCGGTGTTGTTGAGACCGGGTCACAGCCAAACTGAACCCAATTACAGCCGAGACATAAATAAACCCACCTACACTGAAGCCGTGTGCACGCCTTGCAAGGGGAAAGCACTTCCTGTACTGACACTTCAAGGATAAGACAAAGATGACATGACTAATCAAAGCACGTTGACCCTGAAGGAAGAAGCGCTGAGCCGCAATTAAGCTGCGACCATTAAAAGTGCTGCGTGTCCTCAGAGCGCCGATGACATCACTGACGAGAGTCACATGGAGGCGTGGCTACGAGAGCAGCAACAGCTCAGGGAATCTTTTTCCTTGAATCAATTATTCTAGTCGAAATGCCTTCAAACTGTGTCAGTTGCAATTCAATTTATGATCAAGCGCAACAGAAAAAAGCAGATAACTCTCACGTTTAAGAATCCAGAGAGAGGCGCGTGTGTTGTCTTCGCTGAGTTCTTAAACAATTGATTGATTATCAAAAGTCTCGTCAATGTTTTCTGTCGATTAAACAGCTGATAAATCATCTACGCAGCACAATTCAAACATCGTCGTTTGATCAATCAGTCGATGGAAAGTTACTAATTTGATGATCGTATAATCGTGTAATTCATTTTCAAGCAAAATGTAAAGATTTGCTGCTTTTCTTTGTCATACATGATTTTGAATGAAGAGTCTTTGGGTTTTAAACTGTTGGTTGGACAAAAGGAGGAATGTGAAGATGTCAAAACAATTAATCGGCGTGTTAATCGATAAAGAATCATTAGTTGCAGCCCTTTATTGTGTTTGTTTGTTTGTTTGTAAGACACCATCAGGCGGCTCAAAAATAATAATCGTCTCCTTTTGAAATACTGAATAATAATTATGAAATGCTTCTGAGAACCACGCACATCTTCTCCTCTGCACAGAAATCTGACATGTCGCTCTGACCTGCGAGTGCCAGGCCTCTCGTCTCTCTTCACGACGTGACTAATCAAACGAGCGCGCCGGAGCCGTGAACCAGACCCCCGCTCCGAGTCTGAGAACCTGACGAGAAGAGCTTTTATTCAAAAGCTTTCTGCATGACAAGGAGGCCAGATGGCAGCTTCTCACGTCAGACCCTGCAGCAACAACAGCCAACAGCAATGGTCCGATACTGATGGGGACACAAGCAGAACACGGTGTACCGGCAGCAGAACCTCCAGCCACAAAATCATCTGCGTGAAAAGGACCAGGGCACCGTGACATCTTTATGAGGACTGTATGGCTCAGAATCTATGTTGAGAAAAGACACCAGTAGTTTCAATAATTCCTCTTCGAGCGGCAGAAAAAAAACTCCATTTCCATAAAACTGATGAATTGGCATTCCTTCCCATCACACTGACAAACTGCTGGACTGTAATACCGAAGGGAAGGTGAGCTTTTCTCTAAAAACGTAAATCTCCACTGAATCACACGGGGCAGTTAACAAGTTCTGCTGCTCTCTGCCGCCTCACATTTCTGTTTGGATTCACAGATGTGACAGAGAACAGAAAAAAAAAAACACCTGCGAAGACGTCACACGCTGAGGTGTGGCCACATGAAAACTTTCCACCCACAGAGAGAAATGTAGCAGCGAGTTTTCAGTGTGTGTGTTTTTTTTTTTTAACATTTTCCATCGCCGAGTGAGAAAAATGGAAACAGCCAACCGGTCGTAAAAAGCTAAAAGATCCTGATGTGTGTTGGATCTATTAGAGCTGCAACAATCTGTCAATCGAGAGGAGATCGGTTTCCAACTTTTTTTGGATAATCGATTAATCGTTTCAGTCTCAAGCATCTCAAACATTTTCTGGTTCCAGCTTCTTAAATTCAGCTTCATGACAGTAGATGAAAAGTCTTCGGGGTTTTGGACTGTTGTTTGTACAAAAGAATCAATTCCAAGGCGTCGCTTTGGGCTCCGAGTGGCTCACAATGATGACATTTTTTGGACTAAATGATTAATCGATCGTAAGCTGCAGCCCTCGAATCTATAAACTTTATACCAACTCAAAACTGAGGTATCGCAGTTGCTCTAAAATGTCATTGACGCGGCCTGTGGCGTTTCCATACAGCTTTCCATTACACCTTTGGAAATACTCCACACCGCTGCAGCAAGCACACAAACACATGCTAAGAATCATCAGTGTAAAAAAACCAAGCAGTTTCTTTTAGCAAGTCATGATGAAGACGGAACAATTACCAACTGTTTTCAACCATGTCTGATCCAAAAGGTGTGAAGAGTGACACCAAGTTGTGCGACGGTGGCTCAGTAATGTAAATAATAAGGTGGAAATCATCATCATGGATCAATAACGCCTTCTGTGGGAGCAATCAATGGTTAAATGACTTCCCCGTGCTGTGGACTGTGCAGTAGATGCTTTAAAAAAAAAAAAAATGCAGCCAACTGGGCACAAAGACAATCCATCAAACAGGAGTCAAACTGAGAGAAGAGACGGGAGCGTCTCACAGAAGTGCCACCTCTCTGCACACATCACCAGCTGCCTCCTGCAGCAACAGACTCTCTTTCTCTCTCTCCGCCTCTCCCCTGCTGATTCTTACCCATACTGGTGGCTTTCACTGTACTCAGCAGGATCCTGCAGCACAACAGGCTCCCTCGCCGGACTCTCCATCACGTCCACGTCCACGTCCCTCAGGTACGGGTTGCCTGGCAAGTCTCCATTTACCTCAGAGTGCGTCCCCGGCAGCGGCATGCCGGCGGGCTCCACTGTCTGAGGATCGGGCTCTGTGACCTCCTCCTCCATCGGACTCCTTTAGATGCAGCTGTGCCTCCAGCAGCAGCAGCAGCAGCAGCAGACTGCCTGTCCACAAACCACTGAGCCCGGCTGCCTCCACAGTTTGGGCTTGTCCCAGAGCAGCGGCATCGGTTCCCAGAAACCCGTTGTTAATATTTGAGCAGTGAGAGCAGCAGGTACGACAGCTCCTCTCATGCTCCACTCCTTCTCTCTCTCTCCCTCCCTCCCTCCCTGTCTCTCCCTCTCTCTCTCCCCCCCTTTGCTCCCTCTCCC
>OMLP01026586.1:30630-47147 GCA_900302685.1 Spondyliosoma cantharus | reverse complement strand
GGGGGGGGGGGTGTATTAATAACACAGCCTTGTTAGCCAGAGATCGCCGGTCGAATCTCACACTCTGAAACAGAAGTGATGTTTAGATTTCAGACCTGAACCACAGACGACACAAATAAGCCTCTCCCGATGCCGCTGAGACACAAATCCTGCAAATTGGAAGTCTAACATCAGCAGTGCTCTTGCTCTTCTCTTTGCTGTCTGTTAATCCCGTAACAAAATAAAACCCCTGTGAATGTCAGAGCTTAAACAGGCATCACGGCAGTTAAAGGTTATTACAAAGTCAGCCCCTGATTTATCGTCAGCGAGGCAGCTCCGGGTTTTGCCTGATTAAACAGATTATGGCACTGAGTCAGTCGGTGGCTCCGGGCGAGAGCGGTGTGTTTTGTCCACACTGATCAAACTGTTGAAAACTACACGAGAACGTCCGCTTTTTCTTTCCCTTTTGTTTGACTTGTTCCACGTGCAAACAGTGTGCGCGTTTCGCTCCGAGGGCAGAGGAATTTGTACTCGCGACGCTCTTTTCTCCGCTGCAGCGCATTATCTTAGTGTCATGACGCTCACGAGCTGAACGTCTCTCGAGTACGCCTTCCACAAAAGTTTAAAGTCGGTATAGATTTCCTAACAACACTTCGCCCCGGGCTGCGCTTCATTTTTTTTTTTTTTCACGTTCTGCCGGGAGGGAAAGCCTGTACGTGGGCTGAGGTCGCCAAAAGACAGTTCAGGGGTTTTCTTGTTTAGCTCCTCGGCACGAATTGCGTCTCGTATTTAACCGACAGAACAATAAAGAAATCACATTTTCTTATATATACGTTTAGCGCGCTGCAGCTGTCAGGTGGAAAAGACGATGTGTCCCGGCGGTAAAAAGAGACGTCAGAATCAGAGCGACTGACCTTCAGAATCAGAGACGCTGACCTTCTCTTCTTGGAGCTTTAAGCAGCTAAGTGGGTGTAAATCCTAGAAGTTGCAGCCCCGGCTTAGAAAAGCCGAAAAATGGAGCAAAGACTTCCAGCCTTTCCGAGCTGCCGTCGGTGAGGGCTGGTGCCCTATCTGCAGTTTATCGTCTCTCTGTCAGGCTGAGTTTCAGCTGAGCGGCAGCAGAGGAGATTAAGACGTGGACAAATTTCTGTCTGTTTCCCAAAAAAGCACATTTGTTGTGCAGTTTTTTTTTTTTTGTTTTTATTTACAGTTACTAAACCATCGATATTCCCTTTTTGAGTTCGCTTTGATAACCTGTAGGCGTTTGGTATGTGTGGTTACAACATCTGCCACATCATGTTCGTCAGGTATGAGCTACAACTTGAGCCACATTGTGTTTTGGCGACATTAAAAGTGTGCCGAAGGATGCAGAGACAACTCAAAAACAAAGCAATAACATGCTCAGGATCACCAATATCAATACCAATATCTGTACTTCCTGTTGTGAAAAGAAGTTAATTTACTTACATAAGGAAAATAAGTTATGATGTATGAGATCAATCAAAATGATCAACAGGCATTGCCAAACACCAGGCGTTTCTCTTCTCTCTCACTCAGTCACACGCATGTTTAAACACTGTTTTTAATTGTGAATATTTAACGACGAAGAGAGTGATCACGTGCCCAGGATGTGATGGAGATGTTTTGTTTTTTTCCCCGTTTGCGCCGATCCAATCGATACTCAAAACCGGACTTTGTATGAGTGGTATCGATACTTCCTGCTGACACAGTTAGCTCCCCCAAAACCCCCTGTCCTCCAGAAAACATGCCATTTTTCCATTATGTTCACAGGACACAACACGTAGCATCCTCCCCTTTGCACTGACAGTCTTAATTCTTCCCCAGGCGGGTTAATGGTGTCCTCCTGTCTGTCTTGCAGGGGCGTGGTGCGCGTTGACATTAATCTACAGGATGTTGATATCGACCAGTGCTCCACCGACGGCTGGTTCGCTGGAACCCATCGATGCAACGCGACCACTATGGAGGTGAGTGTGCCGAACACGCGGATTAGACAGGAGATTGATTCCTCCTCCTCGGAAGCTGAACTGTGGCGCACGACGCGTCCAGTCGCATCTCCACGAGAGCACTAAATGGAAAAGCAGTAAATCTGTGCATGCGGTGATGAATTGGAGGGGGGGAGACTGATTCTTCTTTAATGACGCCGTTACAACCCGCCAGCACTTAAGTCAACACTGGAGGCTTATCTGTTAAAATGACGTGCGCGAAAGTGTCCTTTAAAGAATTATTTATATTTGACATTCCTGCAGGAAGCGGCAGCAGCAGGTAGCGCTCTCATGTTTGTTCACTCGCCTACATTTATCCTCTTGTTGTGTGGAGGATGCAGCGAGAAAAAATATGTTTTGGTCACACTTGAAGCTTTGTGAAAGGCACCTGCTCCTCCTCCACCCACCTTATTGTCTCTATCAAGGTTACGTTGTTATGAAATATGATGTGTGCAGCTTCGTGTGAAACTAGGTGGACAGACCGGACCGAGCTTCGCTTCATTTTTATTTTTTTTTTTTTATTTATTTATTTTTTTATTCCCCCGCCGGTCACCCGGACGCCCATCATGTTTTCAGACATTAGTCATCTTAACTGAGATGAAGTACACGCCATGAAACTGATTGTAAATCTTCAGGGTCTTTTTTACAGGGTCAAGAAAATATATTTCACTTAATCTTAAATAGATGGGAGCGGAGGTGGAGAGCGCGGAAACACGTTCGGCATCGGCGGGAAGAGAAAAAATAGCTCCGGCCATTTTCGTACGGATGAAAAATAGCCCGTCTCGAGGCCGGAGGAACATGTGGGCAGAGCTCCCGGACAGGATGATGAAAAAAAACTCTCGCGCTCTGCTATTTTTAAGAGGCTGTCAAATATCCACGTCTTCCGTTTTTTGGAATCGGAGGATTGTCGTTCGTTCTTGTTTTTAAGCGGTGCCGAGCTGGAGGAGACGGCAGCTCATCCGTGGCCTTTCAATTGGTTTGGTTTTGTGAAAAATATTGCTCATAGCTACTTTTACAGATGAGTATTCCTTTAAAACAAAATATCATTACTCAGAATAACGGGACGGGAAACGAGGGATTTTCAGCATACGCCGATAGTTAGCCCGAGCAACCAATAAATCCAACGTCTGCGTCGGTCAAACTTTTTTTGTCATCGATCACTTTCCGCCCTGCTTCTGTGCCGTCTGGGCCGCCAGCTGTCCCTCCGACCGGCGCTTCCCACCTGCGGGCCGGGTCTCACCGTCCAGAGCGATAGATTCTGAAGAGGTGCTGTAGATCAGACTGCTTCATAATGCATGTGATGTAATGGATTGCAGTGAGCCCGTTTGAATAATTAATCACTCTTTTTGTCTGAGTACTTCCATCCCTCCGTGGACAGTCAATGCCAGAGACATTTGACATAGTGTGTGTTGGTGTGTTGGTGTGTGTGTGTGCGTGCTGGCTACAAGGAGAGAAATACATTGTTACCGGTATGGATTTTAGCTGGGTTTGCACAATAATGATCTCTGTGTGCTTACAGTGCAGGGAGTGTGTTAGGAGTGCGCCTGCTTACGTCCGAATGATGAAAGCCGTTTGCGGCCTCGTCTCGCGTGACGGCTCCGGCACGGAGGAGAGCTCGTTATCGTCATGCGTGTGCTCGATGAAGGCAAAGTCGATAGGAGAGACGAGATGTATGGAGGTAAATATGAGCAGGAGCGGGCGGCGATTTTTAACCGCCTCATTACGTCTCGCGGTACGCAGAGTCTTGTATTGTAATTCATAAATTAGAAGAGATACCATCGCGTAATAGCAGTCTCGGGCAGATAGGAATTACAGCCAAGCCATCTTCGTATCCATTACAGCTAATAGCCCACCTCCCCGGTCTTAAAGTGCACGACCAGGTAAATCGGAGGTGACGTGGGAGGCTGATGTCTCTCCAGCTATGAATAGAAAAGCACGACCGCGGTGTAATCAAGTCTTGCAGGGCTCTGTGTGTGTGGTAATGTGATAGAAAAAAAACAGGCATTGGGAGGGATGCCCCGCATTTGCAAACAGGGATTCATTTAGTGTTATTGCTTGTGTTTTTTTTTTTCCTTCCTTCCTTCCTCGCGCAGGTATTCCCTCCACACGTGGAGCAATTTGTAGTTTAATGGGTTTCTTTGGGGCCGTTAAGATAAAAAAGAAAAGTCATTTCGGGCTGCGATAGATCCGCGTCTGGAGTGTTTTTCCTTTCTGTATTACTAGAAACAAAGCGGTTTGTTTAGTCGGTGTCGGAGCGCTTTATTTACTTTAAGTGTTTCATTGGCGTCGTCGCATTTCCTTTACACCCTCGGCCGAAGCGTTTCCACTTACATGTAGACGCCGCTTTGTCTTCGGCCGTCACACATTCGCTGTTGTTCTTCTGGCTCCTTAGCGGCGTTTTAAGTGCCACCATTCCAGCAATTGAATTTGACAAAATGCAGTCGTTCCGTCCGTCCGTCCGTCCATCCATCCAGCCGGCCGGTCGGCTCCCTGGCCTTCCCTCGCATCCTGCCTCTCAAGCTGCTGTTTACCCAGCCAAGCATGCAGGCAGCCCAAACTCAGATGGAGGCAGATGCTATGGATGACTGATTCACCAGGCGAGCAGAGGAAGGCAAAACAAAATGAGGCTCGGATTGTTGACAAGAAAAATACAATAACCCGACGATGTCAAGAAACCTGTGGTTTGTCTGAAGGCAGCGCTATTTTTAAATCCAACGCCTGTGAACAGATTCCTTGATTCTCTCCTCGCTGATCATTTTCTCAAAACCTGACTTGTTTTGTTTTTTTTTGTTTTCCAGTGGTGCCACAGTCATCTTACCTCGAAAAACCATTTTAGGATACCTCCTATCGTCATTTACAATAGTGATGTGAGATGTAGAACAAAACAGAAACAATGATCTATTGTAGCTATAAGTTAAAAATGCAGGATTAACATGCTGTGGAGAAAATAAAAACAAGCAAAAAAATTGGGGATGTCATAATTTTATTTCGATCATCGAAAACCAAAAGCAAGTAGCTCCAGGTAGCTACGTCTTAGAGCAAGCTGGTTTGTATTGGTGACATGTTGAAGTACTCTTATGTAAGCTGCGGATTTTGTTATGTTTTTAAGAAAATAAACAAAACAAAAACACAATTAAAAGACGACACAGCCAGCTGACAGTTTTTTCCTCTTTTCGGAGCTCCTTTATTGATTTGTGTGGGAAGAGGGTTCACTCGGAACAGATTTGAGAAACTGAACTTTATATCTTTTGCTGTGTCATGTTGAGTCCCTAAAGGTGTTCACTTTGAAATCTTACTTTTTAAAAGAAAATAAAGCTTCTCTTTCAATGACAGACAAAATCACGACTTGAAATATGCTGCAGTGTAAATAATGAAACTTCTCAGTAGGAACAAAGCAATATAACATTTCTATACTGTTATAAATCAGTCGGCAAACAGGCACGTCATATATCACCATCACATTACGGGCGCTCGCATCCAATCGAGGAAATCAACCAGAATTTGCCAGCGCTGCCGTCGAGGACAATTTATAGCAATCAATGTTATTATTAAGTGACTGCATTCTCTGAGCGAGTACGCTGCAAAGCTCTGACTCGTGTCCGTCATGGTTGAAGCTGGATACGTCATTAAAAAGCCGAGATTATCAACCACAATCATGACTCGAGCAGGTGTGTACATGCTGCTCGACGCTAACGTTTCCCTGTTTTTTTTTCCCCTCTCATCTCTCACTAATGGCAGTTCCATTAGTGTGTTTCACCGTTCTTCAAAAGTCTAGGACTTTGCTGCCTCGGGGGCACCTTTAATACGAGAACGCGGTGGATGATGATGAATGTTTCAATCAATTAGCTTATTGCTCAGAACAAGTGGCGAAGCCCTGGGGGACTGTAGCCTGTGAAAGGCAGTGACACATAACCTGAATGATTACTCCAGCCGCCGCGACAAGGACTCCTGACTCTGCACCGTTTCCTGTTGAGGGCTGCTGAGTGAGAAGAAGGAGGACCGCTGGGTAGAAACAAACATTTATGAAACGGGGAATGAAATGAAAAACATCCAGCTTTGACCATATGTAGCGCCATGATACCTGGATTTTGATTAAACAAGGTTGCTAGCCGATTTGTAGAAGACCGTTCGGACCACCTTCACACTGAAATATCTCAACAAATACTGGAATGATTTCCATGAAATTGTCTGCAGACAGTCGTTGTCCCCGCAGGATGAATCCTGCCGACTTTGCCGATCCCCTGACTTGCGCTTTAGCCCCGACATGAGGTTGACACTTTGCGTGTTTGAGTGAGACGTCCCAACTACTCTCGGTTGGATTGGTGAAAAATTAGATGAATGAATTTGCCAAAACACCAAACATGTTGCTGTAATTTCACTATGTTTGACGGTAACTAGAACTGTAACTAATAACTTTTTCATATTGATTAACACACCTGTAATTTAAATTGGCTTGTTACTTGTTACTTTTGTCTACTTGAAAATCTGAAAACAGCCTCTTCCTCAGACTTTTCTGGTTTATAATGCAACTTCCACTTTAGCGTACACTGACACAAGACAGCTCAGGGGTTCGGTTTGCTTTTCATCGCAGTGATGGTGACTTTTCTCGCATAACCATCAGCAAAACTTGGTTAAAATGTACATCCGGCATCGTGCAGATCTTCCTCTAGCACTGACTAACCAACACAAGTCTAATTCTTGCAACATAGAGATACTAATGTGTGCAATGAAAACAGAAGCGAAGCTGATATTTAAAAGCAGCGCAAACGTTTATTTCCCTGGCAACACAATACTTTCAGAAGCAGTATTAGCAGCATCTAAATCTTGTCGTATTCTTGTTATTTGTGCCATTTTGCCAGCCGGTTTGAGTTGAGCTGGAATCCGGTTCATATATAGTGTATGGCTTCAGTTCACTCCCATGGGTCTTGGCAGTCTCTTTTTTTTTTTTTCATTTTTCTTCTTCATTTTTTTTTGTCCTTGTTTGCAGCCTTTTTTCTGCTTCTTGCAACGATTTCCAGTCCTCGTGTTCGCGCGTTGAGGAGGTGACAGTCGAGTACAAATTCGCTCAGAGGGTGAGATCAAGAGGAACGATTCTCACTCCCTCTTAATAACAAGGGGACGTGATAATGAAACAAATCGTGAGGAATTGGTTGGAAGATGATGCATTAGCTCCAAATGTAAATTGAATATACAGCAAGTTGGGGAGAGATGGGTGAGGTATCCGACACGTGACCCTCCTGTTAGATGTGATAATATAATACATGTTCTGAACATGACGTATAGTTCTTAAGCTTTTCCGGGAGTTGGGATATTATAATTTCAGTCGTTCTAATGCTGCAGCTAACAACCCATATGGCTGCCTGTCCACACCAAAACACACACACACACACACACACACACACACTAGGTGTCAAACCACAGCGCGGCAGGGGACATTTGATGGTGTTGGTGTTTTGTACACTCGACAGCGCGTGTGGTTTATTTTTGCCTCTCCGCGGTGCTCTTTCTGTTGTCGAGGAGCTGAAGTGGATATTTTCCGGCTCTGTCTGTTGACTCACTGTTACATCTTGACCTTGGTTCACAAGGTCGCCCCGGCCCCGGCCGGCTATCATCTCAATCACACGCTGATTTCTCCGCCGTGTACCTTGTGCTGCTGAATTAATAACGCCATCAGTGTTAAACAACTGCTGCTACCCTCCTGCTCTCACCTTCTGTCTCTCTCTCTGGTTTTGCTCTCGCTCACAGTTCTGCAAACAGAAAAAGTGCACACGGCACGTCCTCGCTGTCCTCGCTGGTGAGGACGTTATATTGACTAACAACAGTTCCCCGGTGGCTTCCTCTAAGCGTAACCACTATGTCCCTAATCCCAAGAGTAACTCTTACCTGAGCATGAATTTAAGATCAACTAAAGAACGATCACTTAGAATAAAACCCTACATGGGTAACTAGGTGGGGACCACATTTTTAGGGACTTTCTGCAAACCACAGATACGATGTAACCTTTAATTTCTTTATGTTGCAACTTCATGCTGCTTTAGGGTTCAATTTTATCTTGTAACAACGCTGTACTGAGGATCTGGTTAGGTTCAGGCACAAAAAAAACACTTGGTAAGGGTTCGGAAAAAATCAAGTTTCGGCTTAAAACACCACAAACGGGGCTAGATGTCACGAGGTCTTCATCAGATTTTGTTGACACAAATTGTGCAAGTTCTCCTTTAAAATATCACGTAGTTTCAGACTTTCAAATGTTGAATCTGAGGCTCGAACTGCCGTTACCTTAACTCCACCATCGTCCCGCTCCACCTGCCGATATGAAAGTCAGGATCAAAAACTGTGAACGTGATATAACATGTTTTGTAATCAGAAAAAAAAACAGTAATGGAGACTAAATCGAATAAACTTGTGGAAGATCAACAGAGGAGGGATCCCTCTCCCGTGCTATACATGTTGCAGGTGCAGCAGACAACATCATAGTCAAATTATAGTCTGAATGGTTTCAATAGACGTTTTCCCCGACAATGTGATTACTACACGCACACAGACATAATGACATAGATCCAAAAATCAGTCCACCATTGATTGAGACGTCACTGTAGTCAGGTTTAAACAACAACAGAAAGCAGAAAAAGCTGATTGGCATTAACCTCAGTGGTGACCCTCAACCCGAGTCATTCACGTCACGCTTTGTTCCTGTGATTTACATCTCATTGTTCTGCAATCTTTACTTGCAGCTGCCTTTAACTTACAAAGATCGGACAAAAAGCTGCGCATCTCAAAGCATGGCTACGTCTATGTTTCCAGGATGTACGCTTTACCCTCAACCTCTAGCGATAACTTTAGTGTGCAGGAGTCAAAGTGTAAACTTCTCTAATGTTGGTTGGTTTGTTTCCCTCGGCCTGAGAGGGATTTGCTGTATGGCAGGTTGGATTGATGGGATTCATTTAAATCACTTTGGAAAAAACTGATTGCTAACTGAAACTCATTAATCAGTCTGTCACAAAAAAGATTGATTTGGGCATCAGACACGTCGCTTCATTTGCATGCAGGGGTTTGTAGGCCTCATTCTGAGCCATAATGAGTTGTCTTTTGTGTTGGCAGTCATTTTCTTTACTAGAAATTGGCCTGATTTTTTTTTTCCCCAAGTGGTGGATACACATGAAGCGGCCAGTGTTCCACTGCTGAAATTAACTCATAAAAGGCAATAAAATGCACAATTAAATTGTTGTCTTAACATAAACTCTACTTTGGTTAACCACTAACCTACTTAAGAGAAGCAGTGCAAGGTAATTAAATCTACTTTCTATGTGCTTGTGAAGATTTTGGGTCTAAAAAGCAGTTTTCTGCAATTATGATAAAAAGAAACTTGAAAATGAAACTAATTGTTAAGTTATCCCCTATGTGTTATAATATTAAGCTATATGAGTCTTTTTTAACTGCTTAAAAAATTAATAATACTGGGAATCCATCGAGGTAAACTGTTTTCTTAAAGCAGCTACAATTAACGTATATTCCTTGATTCTGGCGCCCCCTGTGGACAAAAGCGGTATGAGCACTACCGCCTCCTATCGTAAAGATCGTTATCAAACATCACTATTAAATTGAGGCTGTTCCACTCCTTGATTGTTCATTCAACATGATGTATGCTCTGTCAATTTCCCCACACCTCTTTGTGAATGTTGTAGCTACACATGAGTTGTACAACATTTATCTGCTTGCAGCTCTGACAGCTTCCCCTTCCAAGTGTTGCCTCTAAACTCATTCAACATGAAGCGTAGCGGGGCAGGGATTC
The DNA here is from genome assembly GCA_900302685.1 of Spondyliosoma cantharus. Classification (NCBI taxonomy): domain Eukaryota; kingdom Metazoa; phylum Chordata; class Actinopteri; order Spariformes; family Sparidae; genus Spondyliosoma; species Spondyliosoma cantharus. The sequence goes on along the minus strand of OMLP01026586.1, from coordinate 37,376 downwards.
CCACAAGGGACCCGTGTAAAGTGTTGTTTCACGCGAGGCCAAGCCCTTTCAACCTGCTGTTCTCGTTTCAGCGATTTGGATGGAGAGAAAAAAAGGCTTGAAGCGTCCTAATTAACTACATTCCTTGCTATGTTGCCTATGTTCAGGAGCCTATAAATAGGGTAATTGCTAATTATCTACAGTGATCTCACCAAAGCTGTGATTATGCTTCAGAGCTGATAAGGGTGCTTGAAGGAAAGGAAATAGAATACTGCTGTGCACCAGCACCCTTCAATTTCAGCAAATCCTTTTGTGAATCATGAAGCATTGTAGTAGACCTGGGGCCTCATTACAGAAACTTCAGAAGTCTGAAATATATCTTATCTCAGTTCAGGATGATATTTAGTTGTTTTTGGTATTACAGAAACATGTTGCATAACTGCGTCTTATCTTTACTACATAACTGTCCTAACTGAAGAATTATAACAGAAGGATAACAGTTAAAACTTACAATAATGGCAGCACCACTGTTGTTTTTGCAGTGCCAATCGAGATGTGGAGCAACATGGTTTGAAACATTGTGGTGAAACGCAACTCAAACTATAACTGTTGAAGCTAACACAGATGCTAGGCTGTTGGAGAAACTAACACTGGTGATAGCCTGTTGGAGAAGGAAGGCTTATATCGCTGTTACCATTTCGGAGAAGCTAACATTTATCCTAGCGTAATGGAGAAGGTGGGCTAACATTGACTTTCACTGTTGTCAGATGTTGGATAAATGTACATCAATGTTGTTTCCCTTTTGGAGAAGCTAACACTGGTGCTAACCTGTTCAAGAAGCTAGCATCAATGTTATTTTGATGGAGAAGCTAGCACTGATGTCGGAAAAGCTAATATTGATTTTGGCTAAATGTAGAAGTTTGGCTGTTATTAATGTTTTCCTGCTAAAGGAGCTGACAGTGATGTTAGCCCATTGGAGAGGTAAATATCAGTGTTAGCCTGTTGGAATAGCTACATCTATGCCACCCAGTTGAAAATGCTAACATTGATGTCAACGAGTTGGAGAAGCTAACACTGATTTCAGCCTGTTTGAGAAGCTAATGTCGTTGTTAGCCTGTTTGAGATTCATTAGCCTGTTAGCTTTCAATTTTCCAAGCCATGTGTTAGGCCTGATGGTCATGTTTCCGCTCACCAACATGATTAATGCCTCCAACTATTTGGATATATTTTTAATGCTTTTTTAGCATCAAGAAAATGAAACATCCAGTACCAAGTCGTGGCCAACAAAGTCTGGGTCAGAATACTTGAGTGTACTTTGAATGTTTTCTGCATCATTGCCCACATTTCATCATCCAATATCCAAAAAATATTCAGTTTGGATTCAGTTTGTGCTTTTCTGTCATGCTGCACATTTTTCATGTTACCAATAAATGAACCCACTGATATCCGAAAATTCAAATCCCACATTGGACAGTAGGAAGATGCTCTGCGTCCCACGGTCCTGCCTCCTTTGGGGTATTGGAGATGAAAACATCAAGGTTGAGGGCTGTTGGCCATAACGCAGTGGGACGAGAGATCACAGGACACTTCTGGTTTTAACTCTGGCCCCCGGCCCTTGGCAGTGCAGCCCTTCCTTAACCACTGTCTCGCTAATTGGCTCTGTGGATAATGCTGGAACTCTGAATTTACATGGAAACACTTTGAAGACTTGAGTACACTCGCCCTCGGGCGCAGTCTTACATCTGCGCTGCCCAGCCGTAGCAGTGCACGGTAAACCAAGGCAGAAAGCAAACAGTCGGTCCACGGAGGACGGGGGGAAAAAAGTGGAATGCAGAGGTAATGTTTGTCTAGGGACCCATGAGATTGGATGTGAAATGAGTACAGCCGTGTGCTTACAGAGGATAGAAATAGAGAAAGAGTGAGCGGCACAGACAAAAAGATACAGTGACAGTAGCTTGGTTTAAAAGTGACCTGCCTTCACTTCAGTTTAGATCTGATGAAGCTGTTTACGTAAGCCTAACCCTGCACTAAGAATCGGCGCCCCCTCCGCCGATAGAAACTCAAATGAATCAATCATTTCTTCCACATGAATGTTTGTACCATCGTTCCATTTATCATCACTTATCTGGGTCCATGTCATGATGAATGCAGGCTGAGGGGGAAAAGCCTTGATGTCCTCTGCTCCTCCTGGGAGATCCCGAGGCTACCCCTGACCAGTAGGGATACATAATCCCTCCAATGTGTTCAGGGTCTCGTCCCAGTTGGACTTGCCTCGGAGTACGTCCGCAGGGAGGCAACCAGGGGGATCAAATGATCCAGATATCTGGGTCTTTTCAACATGAAAGAGCGGAGGGTTGGAGGCTACGCACTGTGCCCCTAAAGGCTGATTCTAGACAATCCCGTTTTTGGCTGCTTGGATTTTCCAACCAAAGACTTTCTGACTTTATAGTAAACCACCACGGGAAGCTCAATTATACATGAACAAAGGCAGTTTCATTTTACTGTACAAGTCCTCTTCAACCATGATTGTTCCATTTATAGTGTTGATTCCACAAAGTTTCCTACATTACTTCATAGATAGTAATTGCAAAATCTTCTTGTTCCCAACTTGATTGTAGGTCAGGTCGCCATACGAAAGTGTCAGTATCTGACGACTTGGGAATTGAGACTGGGTGACTCAGCTTTCTTACCAACAGGAGTTTTAATTAAAATGTAATCAACGCGTTCACACAGCAGCCCAGTTGCTACGATAAAATGTTGGCATGGTGCGTATCTTCAAACTGCAGATATGTTGAAAGTATCAAATCAACATTTCAGGATAGGTGATGTTGTTCCAATTGCGTCTGTATGAGCTGACTTTACCATTCTGACAAGGAGGAATTAGACAGGTGGCGAGATGGCTGCTGGGCAACAGTGCACCTTTAGCAAAACAAAAGCAGGTATTTTTGCAAGATGTCGGATTTTGTCGGGTTTGACCTTTGATGGAAACTTTTGGGATATTGGACGCACACGACTGAACAAAAAATCTAAGAAAGGCCATGTCGCTTTTAGACATTTTAAAGGGGAATTGTTACAGTAATGTCTTTAAATCACTTCCGAGCTACAAAGTAGGACGACGCGGAATGACTCCTGCAGTTACTGTACACTGCATGAGGAGAGTCGAGCAGGCCGAGTGGACAACGGTGGCAGACTTCCCTGTTATTCATCATCCGACGACACTATTTGTGCCCGTTGTCGCTGGAGGCTGCAGCGAGGATGTCAGGGAACTTTGTGCACGCCTGATCCCTCTTTTTTAAGTGCTCGTCGTCCTCGCTTTGACCCGAGTGTGCTCGACTATTTGCGCGACGGTCCGTTGCCAGTCGCAAGAGTCAACATTACTGTGCATTTCAGGGTGCGAACGCGGGATAAATATGTGGCCGGCTGGTTCACTTTGACACTTACATAAGCTGTGAATGTGATTATGAAAGCAATATCCCAGTGCTGTCTGCCGTGTGTACTAGCCTCAGCCTGATGGCAGTGTTAAGCTCCCTCTAGGCCAGGGTGTTTATCTCACTGGTGTTTAGGCTTTGGTCTTTGGACTGGACCCAAAGCGAGGCCCCTGCTGTCCAGGCAGCTCCGCTCCAGCTAACTCCTGCTAGTTGACCTCGTTTAAAGGCCTGGCTGGGCTGTCTAGCTGTCCCTCTGAGCACTGAGCCACAGCCATCCAGCGCTTTGCAGTGTCTCTGTGTTTGTCTCTATGTCTGAGTAATGCACGGGCCTGAAACTGTGGTCTGAACCAGATCCAGAGCCAATTTATTTATCCCAGTCGCTGCCCGACAGCTGAAAAAACCCGAGCCCGGCCTGAAGCAAATATATTGACGTCAAAACTCATTTCTCCCTCTCTCTCTCTCTCTTGGCTTACCCTTCTGTGTCTTTTGCTCTCTCTTTCATACACAAGGCTTCATACAAACACTGCTTCAATTTGCAGTTGCTGCTCCAACTTATGGACCAATTCATCAAGAAGCATTGAGTGACTCCTGAGCCAGACGTGTATTATACCCTTTATCTTCTCAATGACAGCCAATTAGACAGTTAGGGAGTGTAATATTAGACGTATCTAATTCTTGTTGTACTTTACCTTCTTTTGCTTTTACTCAATAATGTGATTATTTTATTATCTTCTTGTTGTGATTATACTGCCACACGTTTCTGTCTATGCACAGCAGCTATTCGGTATTGGGTACCGACGCTCGTGTATTTACTGACATAACAATCAAGATTACACGGTTTGACTCTTTGATTCTCGATTGCCCGTTGAAATTCTCCCAATACTTTCAAACGTCCATCCATCCATCTTCTTCCGTTTATCCGGGGCCGGGTCGCGGGGGCGGCTGTCTGAGCAGGGACACCCAGACTTCCCTCTCCCCGGACACTTCCCCGAGCTCTTCCGGGAGGATCCCAAGGCGTACTTTCAAACGTGTGTATATAAATGAGCTGATCATTCATTGTTGTGCACTTGATTTGTTCTGTTATTTCAAAACTAAAGAGTTTCCACAACGGTTTGTCCTCCACAGTGTCGGATACGTTGAAACTTTGTACTTTTTTAATGTTTTACGACTTTAGTTTCTTTCCGTTTCCGTAAATTTTGAATTGTGGCAGCACTGTAATTATAGTCTGGTGAAGTTCAGGTATAGAAACACTTGATCATTGTTAGGAGAAGATCATGTTTTGGTCGCCACAAAAACGGACCTGAAAATGTCCTGAACTTGTGGTGTCACAAACAGTTGTCAAGGGCTTGGCAGTTTTCCACGCCATCGCCTCACATATACCTTACATAATGTGAAGAATGGATGGTACCACTGTAGAGATGTCAATAAGATTTGACAGCCCAATCACCAGAATATATTTTATATATTTTATATTTCTGCAAAACACAGATTTGTTGAAACTTTACAAATTATTGTGGTTACATTTTCTATTTTATCAACGCTGTGCAACACTACGTGCAAAAAACACTCGGTTAGGGTTCGGACAACATCATGTTTTAGCTCAAAATATCTGTTTCGGTCGCCACAAACCAACTGGAAATGTCCCGAGGTCTCCTTAAAAAAATCAGTGCTTTGGCGACTGGGCTGCTTACCTCGAGCACATGTCAAAAAGGCACCTTTGCCCGACTTTGAGTCCTCACAGTGAGTCCAACTCCAAACACTGTGGAGCCTTTATGTCCATAAATGCACATTGTTAGTGTCTCATTGTCAGGCCCTCCATGCCTTGTTAACGCCAACGCATCCCAGAGCCAAAGGTGAGATAACCCTGCTGACAACGCCGAGACTATTGCGTCAGACATTATTCAGCTCCTCTTCTTGGTACTCCCTGAGAGGAATAATTTGATCTCAATGTGTGCAGGTGTGCGTTTATTTAATTTAAAGAATCTCATTAGGCAGAGTGTCAAGAAGAAAAGAACCGCAGCAGCGTCTCAAACGCCATTGTTTTCTCGCTCTTCCTCTAAAACAAACAGCATGTTTCCCTGGTGCCTTCGAACACACTGTGAGCTGGCAGCTTACAGCACCGACATGACTGTACTGTGCGTGCAGAGTAAATTGCCCTCCAGCCAAACCTTCTCCTTCTCACCTCCTTTTTCTGCACCTCCTATAGTTGAATCTGTAATTATTGGACGATGAGCTTTCCTCAGGGTCTGCGCTGCACTCTGTAGGATCATTACAAATATCTACAGAGGCCTATTAGCGGTTGATTCGGCACGGCGCTGGACCGGAAGAGCGTGGGCTCATTTTCAAAGAGAGGGAGAGTCGTCGGCAGCCTCTAATTAGCCAGCAGGATTGAGCTAGTTCCTGGTTTCCTGGTCAGGTGGAAGACGCCTGGCCTCTGCATCAATTAGCGCTACTCTTAGAGTTGTTGTTTTTTTTTTTAATCCCCCCCGCTTCATGTCACAGAAAGGTGATGGAGGAGAACTGCTGCGTTTGATGAATATGGAGAGTGCGTGCACATTTGTATGCAGTGAGTGCTGCAGTCTAATGTAGATTAATGCAACAATGTACAGTAGATTTGCAGTTCTGCTGAATTTTTTATATATTTCGCGAGGCGCTGACGTCCTCACTGTCTTTTATGCTCGGAATAAGACATATTTGCACGCTCTTTTCATTTCTCACCATTTCATTTTTAGCAGCAGAGGCATACAACAGGATTTAAATTCCATCCCTTTCATTTTTTTTTTTTTTTATCTTTATGCCTCCGTGCCGGCGGTAGTCGTGGCTGGAGGCATTATGTTTCTGGGTTGTCCGTCACATTCCTGCGAACGCGATATCTCAAAAACGCCTCGAGGGAATTTCTTCAAATTTGGTGCAAATGTCCACTTGGACTCGAGGATGAATTGATTGGATTTTGGTGGTCAAAGGGTCAAAGGTCATTGGGACCACACAACATACATTTCTGGCCATCACTCAACCATTCATATGTTGATTGATCAAATGTCACTGTGACGTCACAATGTTCTGCCCATCATTTAATTAATGCAACTGCTCAGGAACAGCGACTGGATTGGTGTGTGGGGGCGTACAACTGCGATTATTCTGGTGCTGTCGATGTAATTATTATTTTTTATTGTATTCATTTGAATCTTTCTGTTCAGTAAAGCCTCTTAAATTAAACTGAATCCAAAAATATACAAAAATAACAACTCCAGCTCAAACAGACTTCATGGCAGGAGGGATATTTTTCTGCCACCAACTTCCTGTAAAGGTGCCATTTGAACAGGTTTGGTTCCAGGAACC
>OMLP01026585.1:103340-113828 GCA_900302685.1 Spondyliosoma cantharus | reverse complement strand
GACGCACTCGCCGAAGTGTCCGCCGCCTGATCCGCCTCGGGCCATGACGGCCAGCTGCGTCCGTCCGGTGCGCTCTGGGTTTTTTCTTTTAGCTCAAAACTTGCCTTCAGTGTGTGTGAACGCAGCTCAGCGCCGGACTCCCTGCGAGTTGTTTTCTTAGATGGATTCAGTTGATAGTGCGACGTGTGTGCTCTGCTCACCTCTCTCCCTCTCTCTCTCTCCCTCCCTCTGTCTGTCTGTCTCTCTCTCTCTCTCTCTCCCTCTCTGTCCCTCCTCCCCTCCTCAGAATAAAGAATGCATCTCCTCCAGCAGCTCCGTGATGGCTGTAAGCCACAGATCCTCCCCGCTGCCCGCACACTGCAGAAAATACTTTGTCTCTCTGCACACTTCATTCCTACATGCTATGTGCGCCCACCATGTCTGATCTCTCATTTGCATTTTAATCACACACGAAAAAAAAAATCCAAGGAATCTGTCTTGAAGTCAGACAGTCAACAGAAGCAGGCCGCAGACCTTTACTGCTCCTGTGTGACGGGGTCCCCGGGGCCACACGGGGTCCCTGCAGGGCCTCATTAGCTCCAGTTTTGTTGGAATATTTGCAGGCCCGCGTTGAGATTCTTTAAGGACCACTCGCCCCACTTATTTTTGGAATGGTGGTGTGTGTTTTTTTTTTTTTGTTTAATTACAGCTGGATAATTAGCCCCGAGTGGAAAGCACAGGCTCGTCTTCACTTCCCCCCCACGTCCCCTCTTCTCCCGGTGATTTGAAGCATTTAGACGCAGCCAAAGTAATTTCATCCGACTACGTTGCTCGGTTTGTGCTAATACTGATTCAGCAGCTCTGCCCGCACTCCTCCTCGAGCAGACACGTCTGACTGCGAGTTTCCTGCTCTGATCTCGGAGCACCGCGCTCCTCCTTTTGACACAAACACTCACGTATGCGAATAGAGGTTTCAGCCCTCACCTGAGGATGTTTAAACTCAAGCACTCACTAGATTAAAAAGGGGGCGCCAGGAGGCAAAAATGAGACCTCCCTGTTCCCCTCTCAGCTGTGGGCGGTTTGTTGAAGTTGTTTAAAGCTGCCGGACTGTGGATCTCTTCGCGAAGGACTCGGCCCCGAGTGCCTCGTCCCGGTGCTCCGCTAACAGATAGCGACAGCAGCTAACTAATAAACTAACACGGACCAACACTCCACTGAATCCCTTGAAGCTGTAAAGCTAAAGAGAAATTAAAAAGAGACTGTGTGACATTTGAAAGAGGAACACAAACAACGTCATCGTCATGAAATGGTGAACTGGTCATTTTATTACAACTGGCAAGTATTTCCAACACTAACAAATTAACTTGCTGACTTCATGACACTTCCTAAATGTATCTGCTCTTGTCATTTGTGGCCACAGTTGCCGTTCAGGAACCATAAAATAGCGTCCAGCTTTCGTCGTTCCTCGGGGACGTACATTCATGATACCCTCTGCCGATTCCTTGTGCCAAACGCTTAAAATACAGACTAACAAAAGGTAGCTTCTGTTAGCTTGCTAGTTTCCACTTTCTGAGTGAAATGCTTCCTTCCAAATGTTGAATGTTTTCAAGGAAGAATACCTGACTGTCCAAATGTTGGGTGCACGTTGAAAAAGAAGGAAAAAAAAAACAACTTGTCATATCATCGTTCCGAGGTGCAAGTCAACAGTGTGACACGGACGTTGACGGAGCGTAGCAGCGATGGCCGTCACATGCTGGCTGTCGTCCCTCTCGTGGGAAATCCTTCCCCAGAGACTCGAAGCTTCAATATGTCCAAAAACTTTATATCCTCCTCTAATATTTACAACACCCACAGCATTGTTTTACACAGTTTGCATGGCCTACTTTCCTACACAGGAGAAGAAAATATGACTTAGGAGGATTCAGATTTCAGTTTTGACTGAGCGATGCTAAAACTGTCATGTTTCCTGCGTTGTCCACCTTTTGGTTTATAGCGGAGAGGCAGGCGGGAGTCACGAGATCCCTCAGCGGGTCAGCAGGTGCACGTTAGTCTTTTCATCTCCGCCTTCGCTTGCCAAACTGTATTAATGTTGCCTTTTGGCCTTCGGTGACCCGCGTCCTGCGCACACGTCGTGAAAGTTTCCCGAGCAAATTACGCGGCCGTCGCTCGGAATCACCAGTCCTCTCGTCCGTCGACTCTCCGTCGAGATGATTTGGTTGTTCTCAGTGTTTGCCTTTCATGTTTAATTTGGGCTGCCACGTCGCCAAGATGGACGGCTGTTGCTAGGCCCAGTCCACAACATTTAATTCCTTCATAAATCAAGCTTCTGTGCGCGGCATGAATTATTGATTGAGTGAATTTAGAAGGGAAACAGCCTATTTTTATTTCCCTCCTTGATGGACATGTTTTTGCAGTAGCGCACTCTGTTCCCCCGGTCGCTGCATTATGGAATGTCTCTTATTCAGGCGGGCGGAGGATAAAATGACAAGACACTTAAATGGGCGAGGGGCGGCGGTTATATAGGGGGAATTTGCTGGAGCCATTATTCAGTGTGTTAATTTGATAATGTTCGGTGTTGTCAAGCAAAATGACTGAGCGAGAGTCGGAACGTGAAATTAAAATGACTTTTAAAAAGGGGGCACTGAGAGATCTTCACGGACTGATTCCTCTGATCATCTCTTCGCTGTCATGACCGAATAAACAAACATATGAATATATGTGGGAATCCAACATGCATCCAACATGGATCATGGAAAATAACGTCCCCTGAACACTGTTTGAAGCTAGAAAGGTGGATCCAACATGCATCCAACATGGATCATGGAAAATAACGTCCCCTGAACACTGCTTGAAGCTAGAAAGGTGGATCCAACATGCATCCAACATGGATCATGGAAAATAACGTCCCCTGAACACTGCTTGAAGCTAGAAAGGTGGATCCAACATGCATCCAACATGGATCATGGAAAATAACGTCCCCTGAACACTGTTTGAAGCTAGAAAGGTGGATCCAACATGCATCCAACATGGATCATGGAAAATAACGTCCCCCGAACACTGTTTGAAGCTAGAAAGCTGGCAGGATCTGCCAGCTTTCTAGCTTCAAACAGCGTTCTGAGGACCTTATTTTCCAACATCCATGTTGCATGAACACAGCAAAATATTTCAGCCCACGCCCGCTCTTGAATCTCGAAGAGGAAATTCCCTTTCCCCTCACTTTCACCCAGAGACCTTCCCAGAGGTTTCTGGGCGTGGCGTATTTACTCTGCACGCTTGTGTACCTTGATAAAAACTGCAGATACGCATGACCCCACTGCACATCAAAGCGCGGTCCGTCCATCTGCCCCCTCGCTCAGGCGCCCCAACGCCGTTAAAGGACGGGCGGCTGAGATATGCGGATATGTTTATTCTACTCCTCAGAGACGTCATTAGCTTATCACATTTCTCCCCCTGCACGAATTTACATCTGGACACTGAAAGGCACTTCAAAAGGCGCCAACAACATCAGTGTTTAAAAAAAAAAAATCCTCCCCGCCAGTATTGGCAGGAATCTTTTGAGTGAACCGCCTGCGGGGAAGCCACAGTAACGCTGCACAAAAAAAAATAAAAATTGCTGAAGCCGTGATATAATCGGGCCCTTCCCTCGAGATTTCAGTGGCTTAAAGAGAAATATGCTGATAATGTTTAGAGTGGGCGATCAATGCGTTCATTAATTTCCAAGGCGATGTAATTATGTTTACCCCCGTCGATTATCAATCTACATGCGTCTAATGTCGCAGCGGGGATCTCAGGCGAGAGCGGAGCGTTTTCACAGCTTGGGAAACTAGTCAGCCGACAACAAACTGTATATTTTACTCATGGAGACGAGGGAGGAAGAGGATTGCAGCGACTCCGCGGCCCCTCTGGACCAAAAATTCATTTCTTCTTTCCGCTTTTAGATTTTTTTTTATTTCTTTTATTGCTCTGTCTCTATGTAAACATATCATGATTGACAGACACAACACATACAGCAGAGACACAACAAAAATGAAATAAAACACTCGTGAGAGTTGCGGAGTTAGATTAAACATTTTCCGCCCCGTCCTCCCTCCTCGTTAAAGTCGAACAAATCGAGCCCGCACTCTCGTATAAGAGAACTCAACAGGGTCCTGCAGCGTCTCAGGGTTCCTAACATCACGTTGGGTGTTATACGTGGCATTTAAAATGTATAAAAGATTTATTTGTAGGCTCCAAGTTGCTTTTATAAGAAGATTAAAATGGTCCGTCGGGCTGTCAGAAGGCCGGCGATGCTCAATCAGGGTCATTTCACGAGTCGTAGCTGTGGCAGCGCGTTCTCACGTGAGCATGTGAATTATAGGGGAGGCAAAGTGAATGCAGTGTCCTGCCTGAATGCTGCCCTGTGCTAATGCCAGGCTGTAAAAACACTGACTTGACAACAAGCAAGCCCCTGTAGTTCTGCTGAGGGAGGGATGGGGGAGAGCGAGGCAGCGTGGGAGGGGGAGAGGGGAACATGGAGGCAGAAGACGAGGTTTAATATCACTCAGAGGACGGCAGGACGAGGGGATCGTGGATTACTGTTGTGTCTGACATGTGGCTGCCGTGTCACCCTCGTCCTCTTCAGATTTAACGCCTCAGACAAACTGCTTAGCAACGTATAATTGTTTAGATAAGCGGAGGCCATTTTGTGCTGACGTGCCGCTGTCTGCTTCGAAAAATAAAACAGCTCCGAGGAGAGATCCTCCGTCGGAAGGCCTCACTTTAATATAAACATCTCCGGGGCAGCGATATACAGCCCAGGCTCAAAGCTGAGGATCTGATGCTAAAATGTCTCTGATGAGGAGATATTCTCCGTCTGTTAAAGGTTAAATATAAAATATTTATCGCCACCAGATATTGGACTCGACCAGCAGCATCTCAGACCAAAACAAATCCAACACCGTTCACTCAGTGAAGGTGGAAAATATAATGGATAAAAGCCCATCGAGGGGACGTGATTGTCATTCTGGGGCTTTATAAATAAAGTTAATTTGATTTGATTTTGATCTGAACACACGCTTGCTCACCAAACTCAGATTGAACTGTCGAACTACGAAGTACTGTTCAAGTATGAATCAAGATTCTGGTACTTGTTTAAAACATTTTAATAAACATTTAGGAAATAATCCCTCATTAAACACTGACTTTAAATATTTCAGTGACAAAAAATATATATTCAATTACGTAAGTGGTACGTAAAGTATCATTTAAAGTATTTCTATCACGTTGAGTCGATTTAAATCACTCAGGCTGCTTGAATTGATTCAATGCAATGTTTCAAGTATTTTACATAAAAGTAATCCATATGTAATCCATTACTTTAAGTATAATACTTGAGAAAATGTATGTTAAAAAAAAGCAAACAGTAGTTAGCTGCTGTATTCATGTTTAAAATCTCATATTTAACCCTTCAAGTTGTGCCTTTTTTTCAGCTCGTGGTCCCCAGAGGATGAACCCTTCTGACTCTGGCATCATTTGACTGACAAAAGTTTGCACATTCAGTGACACTTCTCGACATCCATACTTTGTGGATGACCATTAATTTTAATACAGATATCCATCTTTCCCCCTTTGGATCGGCGATGACCTGACTTTGCCTCGAGCGACACAAACAGGTGACGTTTTTACTAAATACCTGCAGTACTGAGCTTTGTTCAGCTCTCATTAGCAAGCTGACATTCAAAGGTGAAACAGTGAATATGATCAAGATTAAAACGCTGCTAAACCTTCTGATGTTAGCCTTTAGCTTAAAGCCCTGCAGTGCAACACGCTGTCCTTTATGCTTTCAATCAGCGTCTCTACCTCCTCTTCATCGAGTCGTATCCTCAGTTTTCCAGGGTGACTTCAGTCCGTTTCTTGGGAACAGATCTTTGTGCTGTTTATTGTGAAATGAAGTTTAAAAAAGAAGTGTTGCGAGAGAAACAATCCCCAGGCGTCATCTGTTGTGACCTGTTGTTTTAATTAGCGCTGATGTTTTTACAGCGAAACATTTCTCAGCGAAGCTTTTCCCTTGAAAAAGTGCCGTGTCATCGCGTCGTCTGCACTCGGTAATATATTTATCAGAGAACGATACGACGCAGGGCTCAGAAATGTGAAGTACCTCGTGGTTGTTTTTACTATTCAGAGGCTTTAGTGTGTTTTTCGTCCCGAGAGCTTTAGAAATCCCAGAATTTCACCTTATTTGGTGAAACACAGGATTTTCCTTATCGTTCTGTACGTTGGGTAACTACACGGCTGAAGTTAGAATGACGGAGCGCTGAAGATGTGCGTAAAACAGCTGTGCTGTTTAGGAGTAAAAGTGGAAGGACCCGTGAGACGGCAACTTTACAAGAGATCATCAGAGAAAGAAGAGAAGAGAGGAGAGGAGAGAAAATAGACAGATGCCAGGAAGGAGCAGGTCTCAGGGTCACGCGAAAGATGGGCCTGATCCCACCTCCAATCCCTGCAGCTTTTCTTCTGTTTGAAGTCACATCTGGGCTAAATTTCCCCTTCTGAGTTGAGCAAAAAGGAAGTCTTCTGGGTGGGTGGACGGGGGCTGTGGGCCGCTCCTGCCTCGAAGGCTAAACAGTACAAATACTGTAGATCCGTGAGTCAGTAGACCAAGGAGCGAACAAACATATAGCCGGGCCCTGAGTCAGAGCTCGTCACGGTGGATCTGTGCTGACTGCTGCACTGACACCGTTGTCTTATCACCATCAGTCATTCAGACACAACACGTGAGCGAGTAGATAAGTTTTCTTCCTGTCCGACCGGCTGTAGGTGTGAGGTGAAAACACAAACCGCGTCCAGATAAACCCGTTCTCACACCACCTCCGACAAACGGGCTCATTATTCTGCTGACCGGGGAAACGATGTTTACATTTGCTGCAGAATTAACTCCAGTCAGCGGGTCACGGGATGATTACAGGACGAGGAAATAAGAAAGAAAATCTCATTTTGCCACGAAAAAATGATGTTTGTTTTCCATTTAGAGTTTTGCTCTAATCTCTCTTGTGAATTATTAAGTAGTTTCACCAACTCAGGCCTGAAAAATTGCTCCAATGAAACAAAAATCCATCTGACTACAGTCGGAGCTGCTTTGTTTTTATGGGTCACACGTAATGAAAATAAATAAAGGTGCAGAAACGCTGCTCGGAGGTGTTTTGTTAAAACCCATAAATTCTCATTAGCCTTGCCAAAACACAATCCTAAGCATGTTTGACAATAAATATGCAAAATGTTTAAAGTATTTAATAAATAACGTTTGACTGCACATCCTGTAAAATGGTTGTTTTTGCAGATTTACAACACGTAACGTATGTGAAGTCCTCCGACGCCTCAGTGTTGCAGAAAACAGCCCTGATGATGTCATCAGTCAGCGCCCCGAGCTGGAGACTAAAGGTCGGGACGCCTCGGCCTCGAAGTGTTACTTCCTGTTGCTGTGCTGAAGTGAAGTACGAGAACATTGAGCTTTAATCAGACGGAAGGTTCACAGCAGGTCCTGAGTCACTCATGCAGTTGTTACAGAATCACAGTCAGAAGATAACCCTGACGGTATCATCGGATCCCGTCACACAGTCAGGACGTCTCTGCCTCCTCCGGTCTGACCTTTGTTTCCTCTGAGTCCCTAAACTCCACGGAAGTTCAACCCAGACACGTTCGTGCCGCTGCTGAAGGCGCAGAAACACAATTCGTGTTTCACGAGACAAACATGATCTCGACTTGTGCGGGTATTTATTAAGATGATGAGTATTGCGGTGATTTGTGCTCAATTTAATGAGTGTAAAATGTTTGAACTGCCACATGCTGGAGGATTCACAGAGCACCGAGCGCTCCTTATTTCTTTAATTTGTCTGTTTTTGCGTTGGAAGAATATTCAACACAAATTAAAGTTTCAGACGTGGCTCAGAGGCATTCGTTCATTTGTTATAGAGTCGTTGATACGAGTCGGTGCTTCGCTGCTTTATTGCTCTTATTAATCTGAGAGAAATCAAAAATAACCTTGATGATGTCATCAGAGTTCCCACGATCCCTCAAATTATTTTCCCCCAAACTTTGTGGAAGTGGAAACACCACCTCCGTCCTCGTCTTCATCACTGACATCGACCACCGCCGCTCCTTCGGCCAGCATGCGGACAGAAAGGCCCAACAGCGCAGGAGGAGGCAGGCAGGAGCACGCGGTCGCTCATTGAACCAGCCCTCGTTAACACCGCATCACGGTACAAAAGAAAAAAAAACTCACCAGCATCATCAGACGCGCAGCTGAAGATCGCCGGCACCGCTCGAATCCAACATTCAGAACTTTTACGGCGGTGCAGTTTGCGTCACAGCCCCAGAGCTTCAGAGCACGTCTGACCAAAAAGCAGAACTTACAAGAACTCTTTTATTCCTCTTTTAACGTCGCGTGTGCTTTTAACCGTCGTGTGATTTTTACGAGCGTCTCCTGTTTTTATCTCATGTCGTTCGAGCCCCGAACCAAACGTGGTTATCTGTCTCCATCTGATAGACAATAAAGCTTCTTGGATCTTGAATCCAGCCCCCCAACAAACTAGAAAACGCCATAAACCACTGCTCCAGGCTGTTTTGTTCAAACTATCATCATAAAAATGAAAAGGAAAGACAGAAATAGTTCTCAAAGATTCACGTATTTAACATGAAATGCTTATTCAGCTCGCACACTGGCCATTGTGATCGCGACGCGGTGAAATGCGGCCACATGCTATCGTTTCCCCTTGTTTGTTTGCTTTTTTGAAGAATATTTTCATTAAATTAAAGTTTGGGAGCAGCTTTGGAGCCGTTCATTCATCTGTCACAGAGCTCTTTCATACAAGTCAGCGCTTTATAGTCGAAAAAGAAACAGATGAAGACAAGAAACAGATGTCGCACGCAGCAGATAAAAGACATTCAGAGAGTAATTAGATGGTAAACAGAAGTAGTAAAATAAAAAAACATGTATTATTTCATTTGAAGGAAATAAAGAAAGCGTAGTTATTAAACACATGCACGCTGCGGTGAACGTCCTGACCCCGCACGGTCGCCAGGGTCTGACCGCCGCCTTGACCGGATCAGGCCCGTACAGCTGCTGAGAGGCGCTCGAACGACAATCTGTGTTTATCTTCGACTCCCCTTCCTCCGACTAATTAACTAAGCCCTGAAACACCGAAACACCACGGTCCCCTGAACCTTTTCCTCTCTGACAGCTTCTCCCTGCAGCTGATTTATTATTGCATGATTTCAAATTAGGGCTGAGTGGAGAACATCTCACAACAATTTACACTCGCATGACCTGAGACACTTATTAATTATTAGATTATAATTAGAGACGATTACAATGCGGTGCATTTTAATGTACCGTCATATAGAGAGGGATGTAATTTGTTTATTTGACCCTGAATCAAAGTAAAGAGGGGATTGTCGCTGTTTTCGTTATTAATGTTTGCTTTTTTAATTTAAGGAGTTGCTGGGAACAGACAGACTCACTCTGGGGAGGAAGATGGAGGCTGTTTTACTTTACTCATTTTTTCGCTTTTACTTCTATTCTCCCGCGTCTTACGCTCTCAGATTAAACGCCGTGCCAATCTTTATTCCTCGTGGAAAGTTTTAATTGCCTGGGAAGCAAAGAGACATTTTTTTTGTTTTTGCAGCGCGGCAGACAGCGTGCGGCGTGATGGATGTGTGAGAGGCGTGCATTATCTGTCTCGGCCCTCCCCCTCCGGTGCACGAGGCAGGAACGTTGGATACATCCAGATCACATCAGAAGCCAGGTGAGGCTCGCAAAACAGAGGAGCTAAAAATATAATTATAGCGTCAGACGTCGCTAAGCTAAGATCCTCCGCCGTACTGATGCCGCTCTTTGTCTTTGTGTCGTTATTTAATATTCTTATCCGGCGCCTTCATATACGTTTCTCTCCTCTGGTTAATTCATCATCATCAGGTTGTGTTTTTTTCTCTCCAGGTGATTCCTTCTAGTAACAATCGCTGTATTAGCCTTGGCAAGCTCCGCTGTAACTTAATGCCTCGCGGTATTCAAGCCTGGCAAGCGTTCATCTGCTCTTATTTTGGAATATTGCTCACGAGTTGAAATAGAAGTCCTCGCCGCCACATGGCCCGCGGACACACGGATGCAGATGAAGCTGCTCGAGTAATATTATGATTATTATTATTATTATTATTATTTCCATCACATGTCGACAGCGTTAGTGCTTTATCTTTTGTTTACAGGATCCTCCAGCGCTGCTCACCATGTCGTGAAAAACAGAAAATTAGATTTTCGCTAAATAGCATTTTTGCCCCATATGGTTTTGCTGAGGCAGTAGCCCCCTTTAAAACAATCTGCGGTTCCATCTGGTCACTGTGGTTTTTGCCCCTTGCCAGTTTGTCCCCCCCCCCACTTGCTTTCACTTACTGCCGCAGCACGCGGCAGTAAATGTCTCGCAAAACATCCCGAGGGCGTCTCTAGGTGGGACGCCGCTCCTCTCTCCCTTGTTCAGCGTT
>OMLP01026585.1:81130-95524 GCA_900302685.1 Spondyliosoma cantharus | reverse complement strand
CCCGGCCCGTGACGAGTGTTAGCAGATGCTGATTTGTTGCTTCTTTTCACGGAGAGAGGGTTCGAGTGGAAAAAAAAGGAAAGGAAAAGTCTCAAAAACTGTGATGTTAAGACGAGTATATTCATCTTCACACATTCATATTTATTATCGGAACATGTTTAAGTCAAACCTCTGACGTCCTGAGGGAGAGATTTGAAGGGAAAAAAGAAGTTTTACCTCGTTAATGCAAATGTATCTCATGTATAATGAGCCGCCTTGTCAAAAATATTAATGGTCCTCTATAAGAGAGTAATCAGCGGAGAAGCTGTCCTCAGGTGTTAGCAGGTAACCTCAACGCTTTCTAATTCAGGCGGATGTATCGAGCCCGTCTGTGCAAAACTTAAGACTGTCAGGAAACTTTTTTTTTTTAAATTAATCATCAGCATTTATAATAAATAAACAGAACAGAGACATTTACTACAATTTAAAACCCTTTTCTGTGTATAAATCCAATAGTTTTCCCCGTTTTAGAATTGTATCTGCATTGTCTTCAGTTTTCTTCTTTTCACACAGCAGAAGTTTTCACAGATTAGTATTTTTTTTTTTTTTTTTCTGCTTCGGTTTAAGTTTGTTTCGGTCTCAGCTGTCACATTCATGCTCTTTTTCTTTTCGCTCCCACGTTGGACTGCGGCTTGGCAGCGGCGGCGCTGCCTGTCAGGGCAGTGACTGCTTTGAAGGGTTTGATAGAGTTTTAAAAATAATAATCCTTATTTTTGTTGTTGTATTTTTAATCCAGTAATGTCTTTGAAGGCACGCCACTGTTGTGTTTTTTTTCCCCCTCCTCCAATACCTCAGAGATCACTTGTCAATCAATCACACATGTTCGGCTCTGTGACGTCTTTGTTCCGTTTCTGACTTTACAAGGTTTTTTTTTTTTTTTCTCTGATGGTGACAAACGTGCTCGTCCCTCTGCTGCAGACTGCATTCATACGTCTTGCTCAACTCGAATTTCTTGTGTTTATCTCGCCCTTTATATTGTGTAATTCAACACTACGATACTTTGCGGTTATAAGTGTTATATTAGAAGCAGACATAGTTTGAAGTGTTGACCTTCACAAGTAAAAGATGCTTATTAAGAGCAGTTGAAATAGCGGGCGCTGTGATGATCTTCATTACTGCTGCTGCAGATGTTATTTTTTCATTATCGTTACATTCCATCTGCTCGCGTTTCAAACACTTCAAACTCTTTCAGGGTCAGGAGCGTCTCTCAGCCGACCTTCACTGTTGCTTCAGCTTCTTTTTTCTTTTACATTCAGAGACATCGTTCAGTGTGTATACACTCGAACCAACGTGGATTTCTTCCAGGACTCGATGCCTCCAGCCCGATCCATCCCTGACCCTGTTTTTAAACGCTTCCCAGTGCTTCAGTTTCACCCCGAATGTTTGAATCCGTTCAGCTCTCGTCACTTCAACCGAAGCTTCAGCCTCTCTCCTCCATTTACATTCCTGCAGCTGTGAGTTAATGCATCCCAACTGTGACTTCAACTCCTTTTTCTTTTGTAATTTGAAATGTTCTAACTGCAGATAAACAGACGTACATTTTCTATTTTTTTCATAACTAGTTATTTTCCTGATGAATCTATTTGTCGAATGTGTATTGACCAAAAAAAAAAAATCAACTTTACCTAAAACACAAAGACAAGCAGCCGATCCTTTAAAGGTGCAGCATGTATGAAAAATAGGTTGCAACATATGAACGGAGTTTACCGCTAATTGTAGCCGCTGTCAGCTGGTTTACTGTGCAGCTAGCATCCTACACTGCTAGCATAGGAACAGGCTAGCTGGTTAGCATGCTAACTTCTGCAACACAATACACAGACATCAAAACATTCAAGTCTTATGATATAATGTTATTTCTTCATATTCTGTTGACAACTTGAGCTATTTTTTTTATATTACTTTCAACTAAAAGTCTTACATATTGCACCTTTAAGTAGTAACTGTATTAAATATCATTACGTATAACTGTCATTACTGTTTGTTTGAGAATGTAATGTTAATTTCTACCACGACTGAGCAACATCTTCAAATAACACACGGTTATATCTCGATATTTTAAAATCTCCTCAAAAACTCTTTGTGAACACGACGACTGGATGACAAAATTAAATACATACAGTATATATATAATCAATATTGTGACAGTGTTGTAGAGATGACTGTTGGTACTTTATCAAAATATTAACACAATTAGATTTCTGATAAATAATAGATTAGTGTAAGAAAAAGTCTGATCAGTCTAGAAAATGACTGAATTTACTTTAATGGCGCCTTAAAAACCAGGAAAACACTTGTGACATAATTCTGATATAATGATTCCCAAAATCTTAGACAATAAATAACCTGAAATCATGATAACGATATAATATTGGCACATTTCTGCTAACTGGGGGACAGCTGTACGTGTAGCGGGTTGTCACACCATGTGTACATCAGTGAATGCTGCAAAATCAACGGCAAATGTCACAGATTCTTTCTTTAACATTAATTAAACCCCGCGAGCCTCAGAGGTCAGGGCGATGGCGCTCTGAGCTTCATGTCTGCGGACCTGAAGCAGCAGAAAAATGAGAGAGATTAACACAAAGGTCAAATCTCACCGTTCTTTCCTTTAACCTGCATCAATTCTGAAGCTGGTTACACTTGCAGGCCTATTACCGTCGCTGCGGGAGAATTGGGCGCAAAGTGGCGAAGCGAGGCCACGAACCTCATCCACGTGTCCCTGAGAGAGCCGTAGGTATTAGGATGCAGCGGGTGGAGGGGCGGGGAGGAAGGAGAGCACTTAACCTCTGTTGTCTCCACGTTTGGTCATATTTCCCTGTCGCCGTCATGTGCCCGGGCTGATCTCCCGCTTCCTTTAGCAAATCAGTTCGTGTCAAAAGACAAAACATAACACCGCGGGCACGCAGAGACACACACACACATTCAGACGGAGTGTCATTGCTGCGTGGGTTCATCACCTCCATCAAGAATGCTGCAGCTCATCTCTCGGGCCGGGGGGAGTGAAGACACACACTCCCACACGGCTACGTTTCCATTCCTCAGCATGTGCGTGTCTCAGCGGCGCTCTTCCCTCGACAGTCGCCTCCTCTGACATTTAACCAAAGCAAAACAAATTCCACTCGCGAGCGCTTTACAATGGACAAGAATAAATGTGTAAGACTATACCCGGAGTGATCGGAGTGTAAAAAAGCCCCCGTGGTAATAAAAAGGAGGACAGAGGCAGCAGAACAACGCTGACTGACCGACTGACTGGCTGCTGATCTTTGTGCCTGTAAACGAGGCCGTTTAGTTGTGAATAATGATGCGGCTTCACCCAGTTTACTGGCTAATTTAAAAAAAAAGGAGGGTATGAAGTGACCCAGTGCAAATGGAGTGGTTTTGTTCCTCGACTGAGCTCTGGTTTTTAAAGAAACGGCCTCGCGAAACCGCCGTTGCTTTTACACGTCTGGGTCCATTTATGTGAGCGGTCCCCGTTGTATCATTTCTCCCCGGCGTTAGCCATGCAGCTCCCTGTTCACCCTCCTCCTCCACCTCCTCTTTGTCCCTCTACTCCGTCTTTCCCCCCCTAGACACCATATGGGAGACAGAGACGCGGCATGTTTCCGAATGGAAAATTGATTATAAATAGACGATGTGAGGGATCCACGGTGATGATGGCGGAGAGTGCTCCGTCCCTGCAGCACAATGTCACCACAAGCTATCATCTGCCCCGACGCTGCGCTTTGATGCAGCCTGCTGCATACTCTTATGCTTTGACACCGGTAAGTCTATATGCCTCCAGAGAGCTCGCCTAGGGGGTCAACTAATGGGACCACTGCCATCCTCGCTCTTTGCTTTGGAAAAAAAAAAAGCAGCAATTTCTCCTTCCTGAGGACTTGGTTACAATAACTACAGCTCTCACAATCCCAGATGGGGGACGAGCCGGAGCGCCGGCCACGTGAAGAGACGGAGAGAAGGAGTGTATGTAAGTATGTAAGTAAGTAAGTAAGTAAGTAAGTAAGTAAGTAAGTACGCAGGCCTGCGCGTTCGCGGCCAACACAAACTGACTCACGCCTTGGAATCTCTCCATTTGCCTGTAATAAATTGCAGTAGGAAGCAATTGCGTCGCCGATGTGCTGAGGGTGTTGAAACTGAAACCCGTGCGGGGAACGGTGGCATGCTCTCGAACAGCACAGCGCCACACAGTTTGCCGTTTTAGTAGCTGGTGAAATGAGAAACAGCACATGAATCCTCCCAGTGAGCACAAACTGGGAGCTCGACGCTGTAAGCTGGCTCATTTCGAGTCATTTTGAGTCTCGATTGTCTCAAAAGCGGTGACAACGTGTCGCCAAATACAGATTTTGTACATTTCATTCGTAGGCTGAAAGAGAGAAAACAGTTTCTGTGAAGGTGTTTCTAACACGTCAGACTGCACCTGTAAATCTTCCAGGACATCGTAATGGGAGCAATTTTGTACATTGATGTAAAATAACGCATTGTGCTCGCTTGCCATGAGGCTCATGCGAGAGTCCTCAGAGCGTCGCAGCTCCGACTGCTCCGAGCCGCGACTTGTGGGGCAGACTTCACGAGCTGCCGAAATAAATACAAGGTTTCAACCAGAACAATCGCAGCGTTCGCGGTGGCTTGACAGGATAATCATCATCTATAATGTGCAAATAAGAGCGTGTCGTCATCTGAGAGGCCGACTAAAAGAAACCACATTCAGATTTCTCAGCTCGGCCAATCCCAGCGAAACACAGTCCGAGTGTGAACGTTTAATGAACGTCGTCAGTGAAAGAAAACGTTCAAACCAGTCGAAAGTCTTTTCAGGGGAATAAACGCTCACTGGGCTGAATCTCTCTCTCTGTTTGTCAAACCTTCATGTTAAGTTGTCACCACTCGCATATTTCCTCACGGTAAAAAAAAAAAAATTCAATCGACAGCAGCAGCCGCAATTATGAAGTCGACAAAAGAGCTCTCACAGAGCACAAAGCGCCGGCAGGAAGTCCTCAGAGCGGCTGAAACGTGGAGGTGTATCCTTCAGCCATGTAACCTGGACCCGGTCGACGTGGTAACACGGCCCTAATGCTCTCGCCTCCGATCTTCTCCTGCTGCATTAGCGCCCAGCTGCGTGGCGGTCAGCCCTGTTTGCTCAAACTGCAGGTGGCGTCGGTGACATGCATTAGTCTCCCTCCGCCCCCGTAACGCAGGGAGCAAACAGCGAGCTCCCCGGGCCGCCGGAAGGGCCGGACGTAACTGGATGAAGGCAGTCGGAGGGCCTCGTCTGAGCCGAGTCTAATAGGAGTCCGACCTGCAGACTGTATCAAAACAAGGGGCTCTGAATAAGCTTCTCTTTGCAGGTAATTCGGCCTCAGCTGGGCCCGAGCTCATGTTATTCTGTTACATTCCCTCACGCCGCCCGCTCTGCTCTCTGGTTCTTTTCACAAGAGAGAAAACAGACATTCGCTGACCTTACGACTCACATTCTCTCACAGTGATGCACAGTCTGCGCACACAGCTGATCTGAAATGTAAAAAACATAGCCGGTGACGTCTTGTTTTCTCTCTCGCATGACAAAACAACATCTTGTGTGTCGAGCCGCCGATAAAGGCTCGTTTCGAAAGCGAGGGGGGGGACGAGATTGGAAGAACCTTGTTTGCTCGGGCGAGCGTGAGGGTATCAGATAACGCCGGGCGTGTTTTATTGGGTGACGGACAAATAAAGGATAGCAGAACAACGTGTGGGAAGACAGACACCAGTCTAAAAGCCTCCATTCATCCCTGAGTCATGTTTCACGGGGCTGCAGTGTCAGACTGGACCCTAATCTCCTCCAGATGCCCTCGCGGGAAAACAACATCCCCGCCTGCAATCGCACGCGGAACCAGAACAGAACGGCAAACCTTGATAACGTAATTGATTTGCGAGTTCCCACCGTGGATGTTTCGACTCCGCATCTTTCTCCTTACTCGTGTATCCTCGTCTGCTTCTTCTGTCCTTACTTTTCAAAAGTGTTCATCTCGTTTCCACTCATCAAGCGCTCCCCTGCACGCCTGGATGGGAGCAGCGAGGGGAAATATATGCATAACCCTCCGCTGACACGGCGTCTCGTTTGATGTGGGATCCTCAGATGCCCCGTCTCTCCACTGTTATTGGGGATATTAAAGTGCTGCGTGGCTCTGTCTCTCCGACTCCTTAATACAAACACACACAGCATCGTTTGCAGAAGCCAATTCCATTTCCTGCTTTGGAAGCTCGCCTCGCCGCGGCCGCTCTGTTGTTCGGAAAAGTAAATATAATCTCAGTCCAGGAAGTTCAGAGCGGAGGAGGGTTGCTGGTGGAGTCAGGATTGATTTATGAGGTTATTAATAATAATCATATTCATTATCTGCTAAATTACTGATAATAATATTAGGGTTTTAAAATAATTTGATCTAGAAAGCCACACGTGAGCCGTAACACAGTTGCACCCGTATGTAACTGTGACTGTCTTTAACTGGTGTTTTTATTCTGTTGTAAGTGAGATTTAAATAAAGGTTGAATTAATTAATAATTAACAGAAAAGCTGCAAATCAAAGCTGAACGTTTTGCATTGAAGTTATACTTGTATACTTGGTGAAACAGAGTCACTACCACCCCTGTAGAATAAATATTAAAGGTCCGGTATGTTCGATTTGTTTGCAATGAGGTTTCAGACTGCAACCAACTGAACACCCCTCATCCACCCCCACCCTCTCCTACAGTAGCTGCTAAATACACAAAAAAACTAAAAACAGAATCTAAAGTGTTTTGTTTGTCCGCTCTGGGCTACCATAGAAAGATGGCGTTGGACTCCATGGAAGAGCTCAGAAAGTCGGTTTTGGAACCAATTTTAGAAGTCCGATAACATTTGGATGGTCTACAAGAGCCGAACCACTAAATCATTTTAACCGTATTCAATTAGCTGGAAGTTATTGCTGGCCACCTCACTTGACCCCCCATAAAAAGAAATTCTAGGGGCGCCCCTGGCCAGCTGAAGTCTCTAGCATACACACTATATATGAGCCTCACGATTCGGAAGATCGAGGTCATTTTATACCCATGAAGCTTTGGGCTTTAGGTGCCTCTGACCAGTTCTGGCTCCGCCTCCGACGCCGTATCCAGCTCTCATTTTACATCCGTGCTGCTTAACAAACACACGGTTCTTAGTTTCAGGTGATTAAACGCTAATGAAAACATAATCGTGAATATTATATTTAATCTCTGCCCCTAATCCCCTTAAATCTTCACAGTGAACCGTTAAAACTACAGCCAGGAGCTGATTAGCTTAGCTTAGCATAAACACTGGAAACAAGGTCCACACGTGTAATCGCCTGCAAAGCCACAAAGTGTGATATTTTGGGTTTGACTCGACAAATGTGATACAGTGTGTTCATTAGCAGGTTTTAAACCTGCCGTTAGGCAGATTATCTCACCTGTCAGAGCCGTGCTAGCTGTTTCACACCTGCTACGCTAACCAGCTGCTGGTGGTAGCTTCATATTTAAAACAGCAGACAAACACGAGAGGCATCAATCCTCTCGTTTCACTCTCAGCTACAGTAAAAAGCAAACAAGGGTTTTTTTCCTTAAACGTCAAGGTAATCCTTTAAGCAGCAAAGCTAATTAGGCAAACATCCGCGAGTTGTTTCAGCATTATGTGTGATTGATTCCCGACATTAAAACTGTCCGTTTGTGTTCAGACCTGCCGCAGACCGACTGAAAATACCTCGACACCACGATCCGTTTCAAAGGCTCCCAGTGTCTGAGCGGGGAGGAGGAGGAGGGGATGTATCTGTCCTTGTAAAACACAACCGTAAATACACCTAAATGAAATTTACAAGCCAATTACATATCTGGAGTTGATTCAAACTTGTAAACACTGGAGGAGGCGGCAAAGGCAGAGGGAGAAGAAGAAGAAGAAGCAGCAGAGATAAGCAGGTCTTAAAATAACTAGGCCAGTCAAACAGAGGTGTGGTCGGGGACGGATGGTGCTGCTCCCGCTCCGGGCCGGGTCTGCCAGAAGGTCATGTGAACGTGGAATGTGGCTGAGCTGGATGCTTGCCAGAGGCTGTTAGAGTCAAGAAAGATTATTTTTCTAAAAAAACAAAGTGAAAACTGTACGTCACCTGGGAGAGATTATTCCTCCCGGTTTCAAGACGCTCCAGGTTATTTGAACAATTGGGTTTTTGGAAACACGTGACACGTATATCAACCACGAGGCGGAGGCCGTTCCACCGTGTGTTGTTTCAAGAAAACATTGGAGCGGCGTAATGAACGGCCGGGGCCTTTTTTTTGCACGCTGCACTACTTGGACAAACAATTACCCGGCAATTACTGCGAAGCTTTTTGAGATAGAGGGGGGAATGCATCACTCAGCAGGGCAGCTGACAGCGTGAGCTAACTCAGCAAGCGACATGCAAAATAGGAAAATAACGGTGTTGAGTGCCAGAAGAGAAGATCGTCCGTGCACAAAAAAAAAGCGCAGGATAAACAAGGAGGAGAAGGCAACGCGAGGAAGGGGGGAAAACAAATCCGTGTAGACAGGTGAAAGGAGCAAACACAGACAAAAGGAGATGTATCCGAAGAGAAGTGAACACAGATTCAGCCTCTCCAGCCTCAGAGCCTGGATGACTGAAAACAGGACGGGCAGGGAAGCCTCAGCCCGGACAGAACGTGTTCTGAGCTGTTCTGCTGAGGATGAATCATGAATCAGGTGGTATTAAAGCCGTACATATGAACAAAATGATTAAATGTGTTCCCATGTGAAGAGGACGATTCCATTTCTCGATATTATGCAGCAGATTCGAATTCGGTGGTTTTAATAAAAGGAACAAAAAGTTTAAGGTGAGCTAAAACAGGAAGTCCGGGGAGTTGCATAACGTCTATACGCTGGATGATTCTGGAATTGTGTTGTTGTGACTAGACTTGTGATCCAAACCCACGTCCCTGAGTCATATGTTTGGGTGACGCGGCAGCGAAACTGACAGCGTCTGGTGAGACAAAGCCTGAGAGAGGAGGGTTGAGGACGGATCCTCGGGGGAGATAAGATGGAGAAATGGGTGAAGACAGGCGCTGGCAGCTCAAATCTTATTCCTCGCCGTATCCAGATTGGAATCAGATTGCCTCTTTATCAAGTGTGGAAGTGGAACTGTAGGTGGTACGAAATCTCACTCAAATCAAATTCTAAATGATGGAGGCGAGCCACGCAAATCAAGTTTTAAACCGTCCTTTACGTCAGGCAATAACACGGAACACATGACGGTGACACAACATCTGGCCGACAGCGGCGGAGGCACCTACAGTCACCACTTACAGTCACACAAAGCGAAAACGCATCGAAAAATCCTGTTTATAGTGAGAAGAAGTACAGAGAAATGTGTTTAAATCATAAAGCACCGTCCTCTGCGACGGATAAACTGCTACAGATGACCGTTAGAACAACAGATGTAGGAAGGGACTCGTTTTGAATAAAGAAAAAACACCACAAAGATTAAAAAAAAAAAAGAACATAAAAACATTCTAGCAGTTCGGACAGCTTGATTCAAGTCTTGTGAAGCCTCGAGATCCAAAACTAATTTGAGAAAAAATGTTATTCAAGGCCTCGCTGTGCGGCCGAGCTCGTGCGTACACGCAAAAACAGCGTTGATAACGTTGTTTCGAATCAGTTTAGGATCTCGGGGGTTTCACCAGATACCCGACGAGCTGTGGAGGCATTTAAAGTTTGTTTTCTTTAGTTGTTATCTTTGTTCCCGTCTACTTTGAGGCGTGTAGGAGAATATGCTGCGACACTCGCTGCGAAGCCTGGAGGTGAGTAACAACTGATCTTTTTTACGGGTGAACTGCTCCTTTCACAGAGACGCATCCGTGTGTTAAGCAGCACGTCGAGACAGCGAGCGTGAAGAGACGACTGTGGTGTCAACAACTAGAATTTAGAAAAAGTATTTTTCATTTCAACCCGTCTTTAAATTGGTCGCCGCCGCACAGGGTGGCGGCGTTGATGATGATGATGTGCGAAGGATACACCGCATGCATTATCAACAGCCCGTAACAAATAATGTTTATAAAGCGTAAGTGTTGATTGTAATCGTTCGCAGCTGTATTTTAGCTGTATTCATTTATCATTTCATTCCCATCCTTCTCTCTGATTGAAGAGTTAATTTATGCCACGCTTGAAATAAATAAAACCAACACGAGGTTGAATGATATTCCTTTAAGTGCTCGATAAAACAAAAATATGATTACATTTACAACAAGATAAGTTAGCACAACAGCCCAGCGCCAGTTTGAGTGATATTCCCCAGAACAATCAGCAATTTGATTGGAGAAAAATGGAGATATGTTTTGTTGCAAATGAACCTTTTAGTTTAAAACGAGTCACTGGAACCATCTGAACCCTGCGGGAGAAGTCAGAAAGAATCACTCCGCTAACAAGGCGCGGGTGCATGAAACATGATCAGGAGGCCCAGCCAACGCTTTCTGGAAGGAGTCGCGAGCCCTAAAAGGTTTTGATTGTAATCTGAAAAGCAGCTAACCCTCTGAAATGTAGTGGAAACTAAAGTACAAGTACAAATACAGTACTCGAGTAAATGTAGTGAAACGCTGCTTCTCCTTCCATTCCTCGTCTCTGATCTGCAGTTCGCTGTTTGGTTTCCTTCTAAAAGTAAAAAAAAAGTTCCCTGTACGTGCAGCGGCGTCGTTACCACGAGAACTAATCCCGTTAGGTTTACAATGCCCCAACACAAAACACAGCATCGCTCGTAAATGACAAAAAAAAAAGGTTATTCGGTCCGAAAGATCAGACTCACGAGACAAATTGAGTTTTTATGATGTGTGAACATAAAATTTAAGATAAGAGGGGGGGAGACGAGGGGTCGAGGTGAGCTCGGCTGGCTCCAAAATGCATTCAGCGGCATGAAGCCTCCTAAAAAGTTCAGTGTGGTTGGAGCAGAAAATCAAGGAGGCAGGGTTCTGTGTTGTTTGCTCGTTCGCCTGCTGGCAGCTGCTGCGGCTGGCATTCGCCTTTGCTCTTTTGGCTGCTTTCAGAGGGCTCCAAAGCAAACAAGAAGTGCCCTGCTTATGGGCCGTAAAACTCGTGCGTCAGCTCACTCCATCACACGCGGCACTGTACTTCTCAAAATGGCATGAAGTGTTTACGTTCGCTTTTGAAACTGATGCAAAATGTTCGAGCGATTCCAAGTTATGATGATACGTTTGAGGGGAAACGACGGAAACGTATAGGAGGCCATCTTTAATCCTTGTGTAAGGACATTTAAGCCGAACACTGTGGCTGCAGGGTGGAACTTGTTTAGTTTTTCAGTTAGCAAATAAATATAGAACAATATTTTTTTTGATACGTGTGGACACGTCTCAGGTTCAGACCTCTGTGTAGACATGGCAGCTGCTAACTGATATCTGAGACACGCTGTCGGGCTGATATACGACTGACTGGAGCACGTTCCTGACATTTGTAGCCTGCGAGCGTTGATATACGACAGTTTTCCCTCCTTTGTCTAAACTCACAGACTTTTAATTTACGACAACCAACTCTGAGGACACATTCTGATGAAAGTTCAGTCGGAAAGTTGAAGCTAGCCAGCCAGGCTAACTAGCTGCCACTCAGAGTGGGTAAGCTAGTTAGCCAAGCTCGCTAACACAGACAACTGTACGTGTGGCGCTGGTTAGCATTAGCGTTTTTTTCTTTAATGTGAATGTAGTCTTGTGAACGCTGCACCTGCTCCGCTCCTCCGTGATACCAGTAAAAATCTATAGTCAGTGTTTTCAACAGAAAGCAAAGCAGGGATATTTGTTGGCTAACCCGGAAGTTAGCATCTCCCTCGGTCCCTCGACACATCGACTATGTTTGTGATACTGACACATTTTCTTCAGGAAAATTCTTCAAACCAGTTTTATGATTTTGGAAGTGCACAGGCAATCGTCAGAAGTGAAAAGATAAAGTTAAATAAGAAGCTGACTTGTTAGCAACCGCTGTTTTAAAGACAACATAAAGGCTTTATAATTAAATTGTGGGACATTTAATGACGTATTTCATGTTGCACAACAAAACGTCTTCAGCCTGTGGTAACTACGGATCGTGGTTCAGGCATTTAAATCAGAAAACGAATTCAAAACCCCTGCTGAGTTTGAGACGAGGGAACCAGAAGTGCAAAGATGCATCTGAATACTTCCATAACACTGTAAATCGATCACTCTACAAGGGGGAAAGTCAGTGAGTAGATTCTGTCGTCTCATTTAGCCGCTGTAGCAACAACATGAGCGTATTCAAGCACCTGACTGGTAGCTAAGATGCTCGTGCGTCTCCAGGTTTCAGGACTCAATCCATACTGTGTATATTAATCGTTTAGAATCAGTAGAAATCAAATGATTTCCTTCGACCGGACGAGGGTGATCAGTGATCGTCGCACACCTCGGTCACGTTTCTGTCTGAGAGAGAGACGTCTGCTCAAAAAGACACTGGATTTGTTTCTAAAATGTCACTGAAGTGCTGAATCAACAGCGGCGGGTTAACTACCTGTGTGTCCACTGGACCTGAAGTGATATCCTGAAAAAGTCCCACAGAGAGACTGAATCTACCGAACTGAAAAAGGTTCTGAATAACAAGACAAGTCCAAACTGAAACCAGGGAAATCTAGTTATTAGCAACAAAAGAGAGATTTCACTTCGACAGGCTCGTTCTTGTTACAGTCATGTATTTTCCACAATTGCTATCATAAAAACAAATTTCAAAACCGGCCCAATTACACACCAGTCGGTTAATGTCGTATTTACGGAGTGGC
Organism: Spondyliosoma cantharus; assembly: GCA_900302685.1. Classification (NCBI taxonomy): domain Eukaryota; kingdom Metazoa; phylum Chordata; class Actinopteri; order Spariformes; family Sparidae; genus Spondyliosoma; species Spondyliosoma cantharus. Next base: position 82,697 of record OMLP01026585.1, on the reverse strand, counting down.
AGTCCTCGGTTCTGGTTCCACGCAGAAGGGCAACGCGAGTTGGGTTTTAAATGGCTGTTTTGTATGTTTATGGGCTTTTCTTCGTCTCTAAGTGGCTTGAATTGCAGAGCGTTTTCAGAACAGTGTTACCGCAGCAATCAAAGCTGTGATTTTCCTTTTTATGCCGCTGTGTAAAGAACAATCAGGAGGTGTGGGTAAATGTTCAGAGGCTCATTTGAAGAAAAGGAATCATTTGTCACCTCTCGTGTTGAGAGGCGTTTACCGTGAAACTGAATGTTAACGCACTCGCCATGAAACAAAAAAAAAAAAAAAACACACTCTGGCAGACGAAAGGAAAAGCAGAAGTCTTTTTATTCCTCCCGTGTTTTGCTCAGGGGTCAAGGTCGTGTCCTGGTGAAGTGTTTTGTTCACCCTTGTCTCTGTGAATGGCAGGTCTGACACAAACCGGGCCTGAGTGGGTCACGAGTGGGAGATTATGAGGGTTTGATGAAAACGGCTTCTGCTGGGATTAATCATGTGTGGTGTTGGATCGCTCGGTCGAGGCCTCCGGACACGTGTGAGGCACTTGAAGCGAGGTCGGCGTCCTGTTTTTTTTTTTACGCTGGTCCTCGTGTTGTTTCAATCACGTGTCTGAGCCGCTGACTATAATCTAATGATTGGACTCTGAACCTTCAGGTATTATCTTCAGAAAATATACATTTGTGACGTTCTTTAGCTTTGTGTTTATTTTAAAAAGGAGGCACGAGGAACTCAAGACTCGTAGGCAGAACGTGGGTTAACTTGCAGATGTATATATAGGCTCGTTTTTTTTTTTTTTTTTTTAATAGACACTTAACTCCAATTAACCCCCATTCTCCTCTTCGCCTGTAATCACATTATCCTCTGGTATTTGAGTCTATTTTTCTTTCATCCGAGGGAGGCCGTGTCCTCCTGCTACATGCCCACAGAGCGGCGAGGCAGCGCAGGAACAATCTTCTCCTTGTGCTGGATCTCCCAGTTGGCCAGAGCCCCAGTCTATGGTCTCCTCTCTCTCTGTCTCCCCCCTCCTCACCCTCGGATCTTTCTCAATGCTCTCCTCACGGTCCCTTTTTAGCCCCTTTTCCTTCTGCTCCGTCGCTGCATATCTGAGCTCTGCCCTCGGGCCGCGTCCAGCGCCAGACAACGTCTGATTCATGCCTTCGGTCTGCTCCCGGGTCAGCTGACTCTATAGTACTATGGGATTGTTGGAGGGGGGGATTGATTCCCGCCAGCCGACGCCTAATTGATTCCAGTGTCCTGTAAGCGTGCCTAAATAAGAAGGTAATTTAAAAGAACAGTTTAACATTTAAAAGCCAAGAATTCCACAAAAAAAAATAGTCTTATCACATCTGTCTTTATAATTCAAATCTGAAACATTCAGACAAAGTGAGTTATGATTGCTGTCAAAATAATGATGTCAAATCTGGCGACTGGACGTCTTAAAGCGGACAGTTGGAAACACAGAGGCTCGGATCTGCGGCTCTTTTCTTCCCCAGCGCTGCACAAAAACACATTCCAGCTGTCAAATACGCTCATTCATGTGCCCCCG
>OMLP01026585.1:66522-78319 GCA_900302685.1 Spondyliosoma cantharus | reverse complement strand
TAGCGGTCATGGCGGGGTCAGAGACGAACAGGGACGCAGACAGAGGGGAGAGCGCGACCTCACGGCATTACATTCACATCCCGGGCTCCCAGGCGCGAGGACGAGACCGACGGGGCTCGTTAACTTGAAAGCGCGGATGGAGGGCGGCCGGCTCGCTGGAGTGTGTCAAGAGGGGAAACTGCAGGCGGCAGGCGGTCAGGCCGCTGAGAGAGCAGCGAGAGGACGAAAACGAGGCGGACAAAAGCAGGGAGGATTCAGAGATGCCAGCAGTTCTTTCTTCCTCTTCCTCCTCGTTTTCTCTGGTGTAACTCAACCCTCTCGGAGAGCCCCGGCGAGCAGACGCACAGAACCAGTTCCAGACCTGTCCTGCACCAGCGGCTGCCTCTCCCCCCTGCTTCTCTCTCAGTTTTCTACTCCTCTCTCTGTTTTTTGGTATCACTTAACTCTTGATTCCAGGGCCCGGCGATGAGCTCACCGCTGGCTCGGGTTTCAGCGCCTTTGCTGGAATGCGAGGGCAAGTCTCACGGAGAGGCAGAGGTGCCGGGGAGGTCAAAGGCTACCGGGCTAGTGTGTAGGAACAGAGAGGAGAGGAGGTATCTGTCATCTAGGGGGAGTTCCAGTGGAGGGATATCTGAGAGGCCCGGAGAGCCGAGAACAAAACAGGAGTCGCAGGGGTCACGGGTTACGGAAGTCGCAGGGGCCGGGCAACATTTGACAGCTCTGGAGGCCGCGCACTCGAGGACACCGAGTACATTTACACGCTCAAATACACTCACACACACACGGACAACCTCCCTTAAGTGCTAGATTTATTGCTCACTTAGAGAGCGGGGTGTTGTCCTCGGGGAGAAAGCCTGCCGTTTCAACGTTTCAGCAGTCCGGGGTTAGAGATATGAATTATACAAATCATATACATACATAACTAATGAGGGTGACCACAATCACAGGAGTGATAATGCTCGTATTTGCATAACGCGTGGACGGATTGTGACGCGGCGCTTCAGGCCTGAAATCAGGAGGAAAAATCGGTAAAATGCAAATTAAAAAAAACAAATAGCCTCACTAACAGCATGAATGTGTGTGGATATCAACAGTAAAAGCTCCTACAGGGAGCACAGAGCAGGAAGAGACTTTCAAGCTGGTTCTGACCCGGCAGATCTAATACAGGAAAGCAGCTCTGCCGTCTGCAGGAAACGGCGAGCTAACGATGTGCAATCAGGAACCCCTTTATAGAGCTTCAGAGTTTCATGGGGCTTCATTTATATTTCATTTCCTTTTTCAAAAGTCTGTTTCTCTTCCATAATGTTGTTTTTCTTCACGGCGGTGCAGTTGTGACAGCCTGCACCCGCAAACCGTTCAGAGCACAACTGACCCGCGAGCTGTCGTTAGCCAGATCCGGTTGGCAACGGCGGCCAGACAGCGCGACACCTCCTCACAATGAGCGTGTGAGTGTGTGTGTGTGTGTATGAGTGCATGTGTGTTACGTATCGGGGACCATTTCTGGCATAAACACCGACTATGTCATGGAGACCAGAGTGACATCCTGATGCACCAACATGTCTGAGGTCCTCGTTAAGTTTCAGGCTGAGGTGTTAATTGGGGTTAAAGTTAAAGTTAAGTTTAGGCATAAATTGGTTAGGCTGCACAAATGAATTGAAGTCTAGGTAAAGTCCTATAAAGGATAGCTGTGTGTGTGTGTGTGTGTGTGTGTGTGTGTGTGTGTGGAGTAGCACCACTTTACAGCCGCTTCTTTCACAATATAAGTATGTTTGGGCCCCAGTGCATTGTGGATGTTGTAGTTAAACAGTTTGGCCACTACGGTGCTTCTCGTCGGGAGCTCGTGGGGCTACGCAGGTCACATTTGTCGTCTTGTTCATGTTGCCAGATTAGTTTGCAGCCAAATAACTGCCCAAATATGATCTATAATAAACAATACAAATGAATTAATAGTATTTTATTAACATAGAACACAGACGGTTACATTGTGCAATGAAACTGCCTTAAAAATGGAGAAAAATCCCCCCCAAAAAAGGTACAGCTCAAATCTTATTACATAAAACTGAGATTCCATTTTTTAAACAATTCTTTGCACAACGCAATCGAGAAACGGAGCAACTGAGCAGAAATAATGCCTGATCTGGCAACACCGGCCTTGTTAAATGAACTTAAAAAGGAAAGGCTGGTCGCTGCAGTTTGTGTGAAGCTCATTAGATTTATACTGGAAATATAAAATGAAATATACGCAGCAGAATAAACAAAACAGTCACTGGTGTATACTACACAAAAATGCCCCTACGTCTCTGATAAACACCTGATGAAGGTAAATATATCACGTCTGCATGCAGCTGCTGCCTTTTAGATATTTTGCCCCTCAAACATCCGGAGTCGGCCGCCGCTCACACTCCACAGTTTGTCCTCAATGTTTTGTTTTATTCCATCTTTATGTAAAAACTAGAGAAAAAAAAAAACACTTCAAGGTCAAAAGTTCTCAAAAAGAAACGTTAGATTAAATTCAGAGCTGTAATATGTAAATGCAGAACTGTTCCTGTCACTGACACCTGTGCGTTTTTTTTTTGTGTGTGCATTTGCATTGCGCTCCTGTAACGCAATGCAAAAATATAGCAGGTACACTCCAGACTAATTATATGTTGTTCGCACCACCTGTGGCGCTGCAGCGGAGGTGTGAGGAGGTGTGAGGAGGGGGCTGCTCATTCCAACTGATGGCACCTGAAAACACGAGCCAATTACAAAATGTTACAAAACGAGGCAGAGAACACAGTTGTGCCTCCAACGATACCATCGTCAAACCCCTCGTCTGCGTCACAAGAATAACTGTGGTTAATTGAATTGCTCGGCATGTGTTTGTTTACCGTGACGCCAGTCGTCGCTCTGCTGTTTACTCTCCCTGCCGTCTGCAGCTCCGGCTGGCTTTGAACTGCAGCTCTGCCGGCCCGGCGCTGCTCCAGCCGCTGGGAATGTGTGGTCTTTATTAAAAGGAGAGGAAGTGTGCGAACGAGCTCTGCAGGCCCAACATCTCAGGAATCTTGATCCCTTTTCCCCCCTCGTGGCACTTTTCACAAGCGGGGCCCTGCTAATCGCTTACACTGATACCAGGGTTCTGTAGGAGGCCCCGGTTCTGGGAGAAAGAGGCCGGGGGGGGGGAGGGGGAGGTGGAGAACGCTCTCCCCGTCTCCCTTGCCCCCCCTCCTGGTTCGTGCGGCATGCTGGGGAGTCGGCTTGCTGTTTGTGCAGATGAGTGTCGGAGCGGGCACACCCTCTGCGGGCCTGTTCCCATGGGAACCGGAGTGATAGCGAACAGCTTGTTTTTGTGTTTTTTGGCAATGTTGCCGCTGCTGGAATACTGACAGGCACTGGGGAGGTCTGATATGCAAAACCGTTGCCAGGTAGACCTTATGTGAGAAGAATGTTTTCCCTTTGACTTTCTCCCGTGTGTTGTTGAATCCACGCTGAGTTATGTGGGCACGCAGCTTCAGTGGAATTCACTGTGCTTCACCCGTCGCTGGGCGATGTTGATCAAATGGAGTTTATGTTTCAGAGCTCGCCCAACGCCACGAGCTGACAGGCTGAACTTGTTCCGCAGGGTTCACAATCCTCAGGTGGACCTGGAGATCCGTTTTAGTCAAATGACTTCAGGTTAGTGTTACAGTCTCTGCACGCTTGGCCGGCTGGTTCTGACCTCTCTGGGTCTCAGGGGGAATTACCACGCTACACAAACAGGAAAATAAGTTCCTTAAAAATCTCCCCTTCCCATAAAAATTCAAACGATAACATCACTCCGTGGGTTAGCTGACTTCATTAGCATAATTGTAATCGTAAACCTCTTGTCTGCGAGGGTGAAGAACAGGGAACTTTTCGAACTTATTTGCATTGGCACTGGATCAGCCGGCGAAGTTGTGAACATGAATTGTGTCGCTGCAAGAAAAAAAAAGAAAAGAAAAGCAAAGCAAAGCGAAAGCGTGTTTAAGCATTGAAATATTCTTTCAAAAATGGAGCCAAGCTCAAACTGTGCTGAAAACAAAAATACGCTCCTGCAGCTTTATGAAAACCACCGAAAGATTAATGTTGGACAAACAACAAAATCAATGACCATCTGGAACAAAGAACATCTCCCGCCGGCCTTCACACATCAAACACCCAAACCTACATGTTGTCTGTGTGTGTTTTCATAAATATGAGACGCACACACAGAGCGTGGAATTAAATAAAAAAAAGTGGACATTTATCGTGCAAACCACGACCACCTCACGTTTACGGCGTTTGGGTTCCTAAACGAAAGCATACTCCAGGAAACCCTTCGCACCCGGCTTCTTGCTGGGAGAGCGAGCTGCACGGAGAGCGAGCGCCTCTCCTCTCCGGCGCCCTCTCGCCAGGGACGGCGGGGTAATTACATCATTTGGAGATGGAATGAAAGCACTTTACAAGCGAAAGTAAGTGAAATGCTTTATTGCTCGCGGAATTGCCAATTAAAAAGCAACACCTGGAACACAGAGGCTCGGCTAAAAAAAGCCTCCGCCCTGAGCCCGGCCGGTCCCCTGCTCCACAGAGGCCCCCAGAGAATGTTTTTCTTTCCATCTTTTTTTTTTTTTACCCCGTCTTTATTTGTGAAAAGTTGCCGACAATGCACCTTCACATCGGCTTACACAGCCCATAAGTCACCAAAGCCTGACGTGCTCTTAAACGTATTAATAAAGCCCATTTCCTCGGTCGAGCATATGGCACGGCTGCAATGTAAACCTGCTCGGGGCCACGCTTGTGAAAAAGAAAACAATAATGAGTCTCTCCAGCACCCAGTCCACCCTGCAGCGGGCACCCCCCCATCCAACACACACACACACACACACACACACACACGTTCAGACCGGTCCAGACCTGTCCCGTCCCAGATGTGTCCCATGCTCAGGTCTGTTTCCCCCCCCAAGAGAGAAACAGACCAAACCCAACAAATAGAAAGAAATCTTTCATATTCTTCCCTCCAGAACACCAACTGATCGCTGAACACGGTTTACAAGGGACTCTTGTGTTATAATACCGAGCTCTGAATGAATCAATTCAGTCCAAGGCTGCTCCGAGAAGCTGCGCTGTACCGAGCCGAATGCAGAGTCCATGCTGGTGTTGCTGTCAGCGTGACGGCGTAACGATTACCGTCCTCACCATCTCAGTTTAGCGTGTTGGCATTCTGACATTTGCTCTTGCTAACTGTAAGCACAGTCGATTACAGCAGCTGCAAACTACGACGCTCCGCCTACACCTCCAAGATCAGTGGTGGACGTGATGTGCTCAGTGGTCAGGTTAGCAATAACTACAGCCGCTTAATCCTTCAAAATAAAGCTGGTGAGGTTTAAAACTACTTGGTAAGGTTTAGAAAAAGATCATACTTTGAGTTAAACTCATTCAAATCAGTCTCAAGTTAGTTATGTCATTATGTACATTAACTTAGTTATGTAGCATAACTTAAACACAAATCACTCGTACGATTGTGCCAGCGACACGACCAGTGTCATTTGTTTTGCAGGTATTTGACACATACACATTTTGGCCCCATGATGGTACTAGATAGATGCAATTCATCCTCAGGGGGTCATGAACATCTGTACCAGATTTCAGGAAAAACACCCAAACACCTGTTGAGATATTTAACTCGACAAATCTGCATGTCATCCTCAAGGAAATCGTCTGAGAGCTGCAGAATTGGATAACTAAAACTGTTGATTGCTAATTGTGCTAAAACAAAAAAAGTCAAGGCCTTCAAAGTCATTGAGAATCATCGTCTGGGAATACCTGCAGAGAGATTTCAGTCCAGACAGAAGTGACGACCTACATTACCATCGATAGAGGTGGCTAAATGAAATGAAATCACAGAAATAGGATTGTTGTTTCCACAGATCCATCCTCGGCACTCGGACTCGCGGCCTCAACAGTAGCCGACCGAAACACTGACCACGCTCCTGCTTCTGGACTTGTACGCTCTGCGCGACCACAAAACTGTCACACCCGCAGAGCAGATTACCATCAGCCCACGCCGCCATGACGAGACTAACGACAACGATGCTGACAGCCGGCACCATGGCGACAGCAGTCATAGACACACGTTTGCGGTGTCAGGAAGGCGGCTTTATTTACTTTGCAGATGTCTTCAGCAGCAGCAGCGTTGGCTTATTACTTTTGAGCCTGACTGACACAGTCTTACGGAAAATAAATGGGCAGAACCACATTTGATGCATTACTTATGATACTGGTTTGGTCCCCGAGGAGAGACATGAAAGGAGACGGACACGCAACAATATGAAGTATTGTCATGAATGAGAGGGGAAGGGATGAGTGAAACACTGAATGGGGCTTGTAGCCTCTTTGTAGCGACAGCAAATTCAGACCCAGAAGCAAAGAATAATGTGTCAGAAGATTCTGGCTGCTGTGTTTTTTCCAATACGTCCTTATAAAGATCGCGGCTGCACAGTTTACCCGGTCCGATGTTTGCACCGGTTAAGCCTGCATTGATTTTTAGGGGTTTATATAAAAAAAAAAAGCACAGTGTCACATTTTCTACGTGCGTTCTGTTTCATGAAACACTGCTGGCGGAGGAAGTAAGCTCCTTCATGCGTGGTTGAAGTCAAAGTATTTATACAGTGACTGGTTAAAAGGCAGCTCCTGCGCTCGGCTTTACACTCATGGGAAGATTATCTTTTGATGAGCCATGTGAGGAATCTGTTGCCCGAAGCCTTTCTGGAAGACACATAAACATCTGGAGCTGGAATCTGGAGTGACCTGCAGGCTCAGTGTCAGCATGTTCATGATACTGTATTTTAATCATACGCAGGTGGATGAGTGGATGTGATTTTTGAGCGCTCAGTGAAATGAGGACATTCAATATTTATATCAACATAAAGGAATTGATCTCGGCACAGTCCTTGACAGTTCACCCTGAGATAAAAAAAAAAAAAAATGGCTAAACATATCACGGGATGGAAACTTTAACGTCGGTGTCGTTCTCCGCTGAGCTGTTAGTTAAGACAACCGGCCTCTTGACTATAAGAGTCCGTGCACGCTTTCTGCCGGTGACATGCTTGGTGGACGCAGCTCAGCGGAAACTAAATAGTTCCGACGTGATAAGTGTTTACAACTAGGTCGTTGGATTGTCTTCAGGAAGTGGATCATGATTTCTGGGGAGAGACCTCGCTGATTGGATCAGTTGCCTCAAGTTTCAAATTATGACGCTTCACCAACACCTCCATGGTCAACTCTGCACAGGAACGGCTCCGAGGTCGAGTCGACAATAACAAAAATGCAACGCCAGGGAAGACTTTCAAAATAAAGCTCGCTGATAAACAGTTTAAATATTGTGACTTTTGGACCGTTAATGTGAAAACGTTGTGTTTTAGTTCAGTTAAACACAGAGAAGATCGTACTTTGGATTAAAATAATTGCATCCAATCATTGGACTTATGCAATGGAAGTTGCATCCTTAACGTACCTGACTCCGACTTTTCTCACTCTTAGCGCTACGCTGACGTTAACAGTGTTCAGATTTAAACTTCATCAACACGTCCAGTGTCTGAGCTCCGGTCTGAACCATCTGTCAGAGCCGAAGCTGCTCGTGGCTGCTGAGCAAAAAGCCGCCGTAGCCTTTCAGAAGTCGGCAGCTTGAACTGTCCACATGCAAACCTTCTCTTCTAAGAACAGGAGAAAAAAAAAAACTGCAGTGACCCGAGCCTGCGATGTCTCGATACATTACCCTGTGCTTGGAGCGTACCTGGCACTAATGCCCCACCTGTAGCGCTGCAGCCTGTGCCAGCATGTCTGACTCAGGAGTAATATCCATTTAGATTTACTGAAATATTCATTGGCACACCTCGGGTGCACCGGAGGAGGTGTATAGTGTGTCAAATAAAGATATGGCTGCATTGTTCATGCAACCTGACTGAAACGCAGGTTAATCAGTGAATCATCGAAACCCAGGCATGACTGTGTTACCAGGCCGATGGAGAAAACAGAGAGCACTGTTTGTGATTCAGTAATTGCCTTGCGGGTCGATCTGACAGTTCATACAAATGCACAGTTGAACGTACGTACTGTATTTGCTATCAGATCAGAGCGAGCGCTCCGGCTGACCTCTGCTGCGCGCATTAATATTCTTTTATGCACCTGCTTTTCATTCCAGCTATAGTTAAATAAAGGGAGCTAATACTGAAACCTGCTCAAACACAATCACGTATGAGAGCGTATAAGTCATTGTGCAGGGAATGAATGTACTGTGTTATTCATGTCGACTGTGACACACGCTTTACTTCTCGTCCGACACCAGCTCAGTGAGTTTTATATTTTGTATATAGCTGCACTGCTCATCTGTCTGATGAAAAGATATTGAACATAATGGGAAAATGTGTCGGAATTTCACTTTCATTTCCTTATAGAAGAAAAGTTGCGGGGTGTCTTCATATTAAAAGTTCGGCACCATCCATCACACCTGACCGTAAACGAGATGGAGACAGACGGGTGCACGACAGTCTGATTTCATGATGCTTTTCGCCAGCCTGAATCCAAGTCGGTCCATTTCCTGCGATTAGCCAGCAGCAGCCTTAAACCAGGCTGGATAAGTGTGGCTCTCATCCCGACTCTCTTCCTCCCCGCGGCGGTCCAGCTGGTCAGGTCGGTCCGCTGCTCTTGATCCAAAAACACTTGCTGGTCTTCTCCACTGCCGATGACGGGTTTTTTTTTTCTGCCATATGAAATAAGTGTTTCAGCGTGAAGCTAAAACAAAATGACGGATTAAAAAAAACTAAAACTCAAGTGTAGCATCATTTGCATCATCGATCCGCCGGCCGCTGCATCTTCACGCACGTGACGTGATATCTTATATTTAACACTTGTGCATCATCATCTGTGAGGTTTGTTTCGGGGCTTCGTTTTTGATTTTCAGGACGTCTGGCCTCAGATAATCGCACAGGCGGATGCAGGAGATAAAAATCACGACAGGCTATACATTTGATGGTAATACAGGTTGTTTTATAAATGTCCTAATTAAGAATTTCCCTCTAAATTCTGAATCGCAGAGACCTGAATTCAGAGAGGGGGTTGAGACGGTGAGAAGATGACACACAGGGTGATTCGTCACAGAGCCATCTGGATACAACTTGCCATCCACCTGGTGTGTCCTGTCCAAATGTTTATCTCCTCCTTCATTTGTTCAGCTGTCTTGTCATCTCTGTAGTTTCTCCAGAAAACACACAGACGTCAGAAAGGATGCGTATAATTACTGAGGAGAAACACTAAACACACACACGAGCGAAAACACAAAGAGAGAGATGCAGGATGATTTACATGTGAGAACAACTTTACAGGAAACTCCACCTTCATGTGGCGTCCCTCTCTACTCCATCTTAACCGAACCTATCCTCTGTGCACGCCGCAGCATTCCAAAACGGCGACGGGGAAAGAAGGGGAAGAAAAGCGCTTTGAACATCTGGCTGTGGAGGTTTTTGTACCGTCATCGCAGGGTGAGCGAGCTGCAAGGAAGTGCAGTTAGAGGTCTGAGAGTTTTCATGACAAAAAAAAGGTCACCGGCTAAATGATTCCCCCGCTCGTATCCTCCCGTGTCTGTAAACAGTCAAACCGGCAGAGATTTTTCCATTACCTGACACCGCCAAGGTTGATTTTATGTAAACACATCCTGGGATCGTAAGAAAAACGGGAAACCATCCACGTTTTTCTTTTTTCACACTGCTGTAAAGTGAAGCTCGAGCAGCGCGCACACACACACACACACACACACACACATGCATGCTAGGACCAGAGTGGGAACGGCGCCGTGAACCGACGCCAGCCGCGGAGGTTCGGTTCTTAAAAACACTCAGCATATGGCCGAGTTACACGCGGTGTTCTCATGGCATGCATTACACAGCCGTCTGAGTGATGGGGCGCTTAAAGCTGCAGTTTAAATGTGATTTTAGGTCAGCGGTGAGAGTCAAGTGCTGTTCCTTGTTTTGCCATTTGGCTGCGTGCCTGTCGTCCGACACGCTCCGTGTCCCATGTTTGCACGGCTCGATAGACAGACAACCTTGTGCTCCCCCCTTCTCTCCTCCTCCTCCTCCTACGCCCAACCTGGGCTTGGCACCACCAGCTGTTGAATGCATCAGGCCCCAAAATGGCTCCTCAGCTGCTGCTGTGGCACACGGAGAAAAGCCTGACAGACTGAGCAGCTGCTGGCTGGGCTGAATCAGGGCAAGGTCATCTCTCGAATGAAATTTATTGCTGCTACCTGCTAAAACATTACTTGGCATCAAGATTATTAGATCACTCCGCCTCAGCAGTGGTGGATTTCTCTTACATTGGCAGGTGGTCGGAATTGAAAAATGTCTAAAAAGGCAAAAAGATTAATCATCAAAATCTTAAAGTTTTCTGAGTTTTATCTGAACGGTCCGGTCGACATCACAGCCAACATGCCTGTCGCTCTTTGAATGTGTCAGACGACTGTCGCAGTGTCTCCGTTTTGCTCAATTACCACTCTTTGTAATAGGATTAGCATCATTTCTAATCAGATTGATGTAATTATGCTACATGGAATCTTGTCACTCTCCAATCCTGTTAACTGCTGTTGCAGCGCTGAGATATAAAGCGGGCAGCTGATTTACTGTTGCTGTTCTCACAGCGAGCGCTGCCCTGCGGCAGCACGCTGCTGCACCGCTCCCATATTAGAGTCTTAAAGAACGGCTGTGTCTAATAAACCAATCAATGGTGTCGAGTTCATGGAGCATGTGGTACAAAGCGATTTGATGTCGTTTGCTGTTCGCCGATCTTCCCAGAGGGCGAAGCTGCGAATCAGGTTCAGTTTACTCAGTTGGTGGATAGATTAGTGATACGCGACCAGGGGCGCTCACACCCCAGGGGTTTACTCCTGCAGCTGCCAGGGGGTACGTGGGAAGACTGGAGCCGCTCAGCACACTTAAAAATATATATAAGCTGTGATTTGATTTATATATCCAGAACATCTGTAATTAAGAGAAAAAATAAACATCCAGGTAAGAATAGAATCATGTCAGAATAACCAGTAAGACAGCAGCTCACTCACCTGAGAGACACGTGAAAGATGAGCTAACAGCTAACAACAGGAAAGTTTTAGCCAAAATATCAAGTTAACTAGTTTAAAGTACGGCATTCTTCTTCTGTCTGTAGTCTTGATCAACGCCCACAATAATGACTACATAAATCTGTATCGGCCCTGAAAAAAAATCATCATGAAAACAAGTTTGAGAGACTTGATGCTCATCTCCAGGTTACTGCGTTTATGTTGAGTCACTACTAAAAAACACATTCTTTTCTCTCACCGTCCACTGTGTCTGCTCTGATTGGTCAGCTCACACAAGCCTGAGCCAACAACGTCAACGACCACAGAGCTGCTGCGCTAAATCAATTCTTAATTTCAAAACTAGTCATTACTGGTGATGCAGACCGGCGTCACAGAGCCACCACATTAAAGGCAGGACTGCTGACGAGGCGTTTCAGGACCGGTGCTTTCTGCGGGAGAGATGAGCTTCTGCTGAGGTTGCCTTTAATTTAGTGTCCCTTAAAAAAAAATCCACCTCAAAAAACAATCAAAATGAACACATCAGTTCATGTGGTTGAACCACCGTGTTAACTTACTGTACACGACTATATCCTTCAGCTGCCTGGCCCACTTATTAACCAACACTAAGGAGACGGGCTGTTTTCCTCCTGTAGACGTCTAATCCTTTCCAAGTCCATTTGATTGACTTCAACAACCCCGTCCCACCCACCCACTCCA
>OMLP01026585.1:2731-65437 GCA_900302685.1 Spondyliosoma cantharus | reverse complement strand
CACTCTCCTCCATCTTAACTCGCAGCAAAAAAAAAAAAAGCTCATGAGGGGAGCCGTAAGAGAAAAGAAAAAAAAAGCCCTGCAGGTCTTCCTGTCCACACAGTCTTCAACCGTAAACCCTCAATGTCAGCGATCAAAATGTGGACAAAGACACATCCACCCGTAGATCACGAGCTGACAGACGCTGGCTCACACATCAGTACGCAGGCGGCCTAACCCCAAACCCATTATGACACACACACACACACACACACACACACACACTAATGAGTCATATGAGTGGCCGTGTGCGTGTCACCACACAGATGTCAAGTCAGGAAAAAGCCTCTTGTTAAACTCGCATGAAATACGGACTCCAATTACGCCTTCACTCTCGCCGATCTACCCGTCTAGATAAACAGGAAATCAGGTTTCTGCGGTGCCCCGAAAATGCGAGACGACGCCAAGCTGATCTGTAATTTTGTTTATCGCAGGGCTCCATTAGGCTCTCCACAAGACACCTATTTTTGGTTTCCTCGGGGCCTTTCACTTCGCTTTTCGAGCCCCCCGTTGTAATCTTTCCGCTCGCCTTTTCGTCTTTTTTTTGCTGACAAACGCGCAACGATCATCGCGGCTCACTGTGTCGTCCCGAGTTGACTTTTGTACTCAGATAAACAAGTTACAAAAGCTCCGACACACACACACACACACACACACACACACACACACACACACAGCTATTATTGTGCAATTTTTCTAACAACGTTAACACGACTATGCAAATGTTTTGTTCCAGCTCTCCAACATCACTTTAAAAATTGCTGCTGGGAATTTTCGTGCGGTTTTTCAAAAAGTTCAAACTGATTGAAAACAATGCTGAGTTTGTTTGCTCGGATTAGTGGGAAAATTTTGGAGAATCAAATCAAATTGCAGAGAGAGACAATCGAAAGGATTTGGGTGGTTAAACAGAAAATGGACGGGACGGTTGTGTAACGCGGCAAATTGCTTTAGTAGAACACAAAGAAGAGGTTAACATTTCATCTCCCGACAGTGAAACCTCGGACCATCCTGAGGCGTCTCACGGACCTCGGCTAAAAATCGCATGCGAGTTCGCACCGTAAAAGAGCAGGAGAGCAGAATTGATGGAGTTATTGATTTGTTGACAACCAATTAAAGCCGATTGGCGTCTGTAGGGCTTCATGTGTCCTTGACATATTCATGTTGTAGGCGAGAACATAAAGAAAACAAACGTACGCGACAACAACGGACAGGAGGAGCAAATTATGGCTCCCTTTGAAATAAGTTGTGTTTGTTTGATGAGCGATGGACCGCGTTCTTATCTTGGATTCATTTTATGCGTTCCTACGATCAGCTGACTCTTACGGACTGAAGGAAGATTGTATTGTTGGCTTCCGCTGTGTTACCTGTGTACGGCACTTTAGTTTTTTTTTTATTCGTAAAACGTCTTAAATAAGCATTCAGGATTATTTCTGCTTGCTCCCAGGCTTCCCTGTTCCAAGCGGAAAGTCGTCTGAAGCCAGAACAATTCAAACTGAGCGGGCGCTGCAGCTTTAAGAGCTCTCTCACCGAAAAGAGGAAGCAGCCGCGGTGTCGAAGAGCCGTCAGCCTGCCTGGAGAACAACCCAGTCGTTCCTCTCTGCAGTGAATACAAAACTGGATAACGCAACCAGAAAGCTTCGATTCTAGCTCAGACTAGGACCGTGATGTTGTTTAAATTTAAAAGAGACGGGACCAGCTGTTCCATTTGAAGAATACGTCACATGTCGACGGTCTAAGACGATCCAGTTTGTACAATCTGAAAGGTTAACCACGCTCTCCTGAAGACGTGCTGCAAGGTTCAGTATTACACACCGTTGCTCAGGGTTAGCGACGTCGTCCGCCCACAAGTCCACATTGTATTATGCAGCAAACTGTCGGAGGGGCATCCAACATGACAGGACGGTGACGGTGCGAAGAATATATGGAGTTGATATTGATATTTTTTGTGTGATGTCAGTGTCAATATGTCATCTGATTACATTTCTGTGCTCTGGCACAAACGAAACGCTGAAACTTTGTGGACTTTTTGATGCCGGTACGTCACCGGCTGATAAATAAATCCTTTTTTCCTGACATCAGTCGCAATGATCATTTCAGGAAACCAACGAGAGAAAAGAAAAAACACTGCCGTACTAGACCGACTCCGGCTTGTGTAAAAAAGTTTTGACCTTCACAAGAATTTCTCTTCCTCTCCCCCCCGAACAATCCTCCAACCGTGGAGAAAAACATCTTCCTCACTTAATGCCTCCCTCCTCACCTGACTCCTCGCCTCATCCCCAGCCAAGCTGACTCTTTCGCAGCACCACCCGCAGATGGAGAAGAAATGCTGAGACAGGCTGTAGCAGTCGGGCGCCTCGAGCTGCACACGGAGCCGCACTGAAAGCAGCATCATTACGGTCGGTCACCCACCGTTTAGCCGACATACCCTGCGTCTCCTGTACCTGCTGATGAGCGAAGTTGTGGAAGCTGAATCACCCTGCTCGCTGCCGCGGAGCGACTCCGCCACCGCTGCAGTGGTGGACACACACGTACACCAGTTTGTGGAAAATACGAGACACACAGTTGAAGGGCAACAGCTCTGCCATGCAGGGCGTCCCTCTAACTGCAAGTCGTATCCTGGATAACCTCCGTGCCATACACCTCATTCTGTCTCGTTTCAAGCTCCTGCAGTTAGAAATCTGTAAGAACGAAAATAATCTTCAGTGTGGATCAAACTGTTCATGTGCTTCACAAACAACCATCTTCACGACCATCATTAAACCGCACATTTGAGCCACATCGGTGGCGCGGTCAGTCAGTCCGTTTGTCAGCACTGAAATATCTCCACAACCATTCGATTGATCGCTATGACATTTACAGCGATGCTGATGAGAGCCCGGGGAGTGAAATTGTTTTGGTGCTCATCGGATCATCTCATCCAGCCGAAAATAGCTACGATCACTCCTGAGAGCAGCTGACTGACCGTGAATATAAAGATGGAGCGCTCCCCAAAAGTGAGGCCAAAACATTTTAATCACCCCCCACATGGCTGCGGTACAGGTCAGGGATCCCGCCTCCCTTCCATGACCGACTAAAAACCGCCCCAAAGATGCTTCCTGACAAGCTCTTTTATCCTGATCAGTTTGGTTTTCATCACATCCTGTGACTGACTGAGCGAGCAGGTGTTTGGACAGAAACTCGGTACCTCCATGACGCTGATGACATCACAAACTCAAAATGGCAGCAGTCGTATGTGGGATAAGTGGGAGGAAGTTGTCAAACACACGGCCGGATTACATTTACGCAAAAGTTACAGCTGTTACTGAGGAAGTGAACGACGTCTCCATTGCAAAAGGAACTTTATGGGATGGTAATGACTCATCCAGCTAATTAGTCAAACCCTCAGGCTACAGAAGCTGTGGGCTAAGTGAGGGCACGGCCCTTTAAACGTGTCCATTATCAGGAATGAATGGATTCCATGGAAGCAACCGTCGTCAATACATTCCAGATAATGGGCAGACGTTATTCCTGACATCAGCCTCTCTACTAACAATCCACACATACACGATAGCTGAAGAAATAAAACACCCAGCGACCCCAGTGCACCTCAGGAGCTCTGAGTAGAATTCCTCCAAACACATTTAAAAAAAAATTACACTTGAAACCCTAAAAATACATTTCCAGTAGAACCCGTTTGCTGTGACTCCAGCCACGTTTTACATTAGCAAAATGATCCATGCTAAATATTCCCAAGGTCATATTTTATTCAGACACTTCACATGGATCTTATAAGTCCAAAGTGATAGCAGCGAGGAGGATCTTGATTCTTGCCACTTTCCCATCCCACTTTGAATAGACCTTCATATGAACATCATTATTAATTCATCAACCTGCCAGACTGGGTTTCAACTTTAATACATTTAGAGATTGAGCTATCTTCACCGGCAAGACTCTGGAGTGATTAATGATTGAGAGGAGGTGAGAGCATCAGCACGGTCCACTACGGCATCCAACCAGGGGGAAGAAAATATATATATATGAACTAACAGAAAGCCTGGTTCAGAATTTAAAACGATCTTAACATTTTGTTACGACGTCCGGCCGAGCATCAAAGTGTTGAGATGGAGTCACGGCGAGGGCAGGAAGCAGGAAGAGCAGCACCTCCGACTGCTGCGGGATCAAATCTGCTTACACACAGCTCCGAGCTTATCCTGGCTCGTCTTGCGTGATGGTTCGCTTTTGTCTGGCCTCAAAGAGGCTCCTGAGCTGCAGAGTCACCTTAAATAAAAAAAAAAAAAAAAGGCAGAGAGGCTGAGGAAAGCTTTAGAGGCGAGGCGAGGCAAAAGCCATTAACATATGCACAAACAAAGAGAAGGAGTCTGAGAACATGCACCGCCAGCTCAGCCGCGCTTCTCAGATTTCTTTTTTTTTTTTTTGTTTGACGTTTCATCTGCGACATGAAAAAAGCACGAGCACAAAAAAACACACACTCTCACTTGCAGGCAGCACACATCCCTTCCTCGCTCAAACTGCCAGACACGCTGCAGACAAAAGATAAAACAAGACCTTTTGAAGGTCGGCGGGCAACAGGTGAGAGATATTGGGGGCCTCGGTGATGCGGTGGTCTTGTTTTTTTGGTGTGAGTGCGACGCCTGGCCTTTTATCTCAGGTGATGTGATCCCTTCATCCTGCTCAGCCCGTATGTTCGCGACTCTCCACCTGCGCTTTGATGTCCCGTCTCCGCCTCAGCTGTCAGCGCGCTGTCAGCAATGCCAACAGAGAGCCATGTTCCCCCGATTCTGCTCTGGATGCAGCGGGAATAATTATGAGAATTATAAGCTTCCAGCAAGTACATACCACTGCTTTTTTTTATCTTTTTATTTTGGACTTCATGACATTTTCCACCAGAACACCTGAGGAGGAACTTGTCAGTGGATTCGTCTATAAAAATATCAGGCTGATCTTAGTCATCGAGCAGAAACGCGCAGAGACTTGCTCTCCGGTTTTTAGTCTCACACAAAACTCAATGTTGTGAAGTTTAAAAGTGCCATCGGGGTAGAGTTACAGTACCGTACATGTCCAAACCCAGGGCAGTCTGTTCTCATCTGTGACAAGGAGGTGATACAGTTTCACCGCACGCAGATCTGTTGGAACTTGACATCGCCCTGCCAGTCATAACTCACTTTAAGTCTTAACCTGGGCTTGAACCTCACGGCGCTGTGGTGCAAGACTTCTTCACCGTTTGTGGCCCTTGACCTCGTTTCTGCAGGTCTCACAGCTCTCAGGCCCTTTTGCAATTAGGGAGTTGCCAAGTTGTCATTCTAAAGTGTTGCATACTTTTGTAATTATTATTTTAAGCTTGGGCAAAGCTTCTCTGTGTGCTGCATCTATTTATCTCAGACCGTCGGAAGTTTTCTGTGTCATGGAGAAGTGTACATTCTCCATTCGATAAGCTCATTAGCTTAATTTAAGCTAAAATGAAGCAAAGTATTCGACTTACGGTCTGGAATGTTAACTAGCGAAGAATGGCTAATGTTAGCGAACCTTTATGTCGTTAAACTGACATTGATAAGGTGTTAAACCTACATTGCGACCTCCCTTTACTTATTCAACTGCTATATCTTTAGTCTGTCACGTACCAACAATTTAATGGTTTTATCACAGAAGTCAAACAGGAAACTCGCTGCAGTCTACCTCACCAGAGAGCGCTGTCCAGACTTGCTCCCCAGGCTGTGTTCCAGTACCGACACTACCATTTAGTATGCCAGAAAAAAGATTTAGTATGTCTCAATACTTGATATCCTACTGAATCCAGTAGCATTTTGCAGTGTGCAAGCTAGTACGCTTGTCTGGCCGTATTGACCCACGACCCTCTGCAGTGGAGCAAACCTCACTGCGATGACGACTGTTCAAATTTGGACAACTTTCCTCTCAGCACAAGTTGTATTATTGTTGGCGTCACTGTTGCAAAGACGCCTGGAGTGTTTCCCGTGTTCCTCAGAGTAACAACGACCAGCAACATATTTGGTCTGGAATGGAGACGTGACAGCAGATAGAAATGGTGCCAGGTTGTTATAAATACAACAGACAAAAGGTTTGGAAGAAGTGCTTGGATTTTGTCTCTTTATTGAGTGTTTTATTCTGAAAAATAACCGACCGTTATGGTGTTATTTAGGTGTCTGACTTCCTGTCTGCTCTGTGTTGAATTTGGCTGAACGCGGATCTGCCGTTAAGTATCGTCTTAAAAAAACAAGTGACTTTAAAGAATCTCGGGGAAATAAAAGAAATCATTGTTTTGTAACTGCAACTGACCAAACATTAGCAAAACTACAGCAGATGCCTTCTTGTTTTCGACCAAACATCCTGCTGTACACGCCGCTGTGATTAGTCTCAATCAAGTTCCGACCAGATGGCTGTCAGTAATTACCTGCGTGGAGAATGTTAAATGTTGTAGAAAAAAACATCCCGGTATTTAAAATAATGACAAACTTCTCATGTTTGGATCAGTCAGAAGAGTTACAGCGAGCAGTAAAAGACCCCGAGTCAGTCAGTCAATCTCAGAGAGGAACTGAGTTGTTGTGTCAGAACACTGAACTTGCTCTTTTAGCATTTCCTTCCTGCTGTTTCCTGCGACTAACGAAAACCATCCAGATGAGGGTCGAACGAAAGGAATGCATCCATCCGTGTACGTCACTTCTGTAACTGTGACAACCAGGTCCTCATTACACCGAAAGACACCTTTGCAAGCCAGATGTACTCAATGCAGTGGTATCCAAACACCCTCACCTGCCACAGATTGTATTATCTTCTTAGTGGTAATTAGATGTTTCGTGCACATGAATCCTTCTCCAGATGCATCCAGGATACATGTGGGAGGGATGCAGTCACCTCACCGCAGCAGGAGGCCTGTTCCCAACAACACATTGTCAGTGCTAAGGAGGCAGTAATCAGGTGCATGAGGTAATAAGCTAAAGGATCTTCACATCGTTTATATCAGCGTTTATACGTGTGGCCTTTTTCTAAGACACTTATTTCACACCAGCTCCAAGATGCAAAGTGATAATGGGCTGCAGCGGCATCTAAAGCAGGCAGGTGAGAACTGAGATGAACAACCCGAAACACCTAAATGTGCAACAAATTCTATCACCAACATTTGTTTAGATATTTCCAGGAGTTCCATTGCTGCAGGCACAAAGAAGTGGCAACACTTTCCTGTCTGCTAAACAACGGCAGTGATTAAAGAGCGAGTTCCCGCTGCTTAATAAGCGACTAATCCTCCTGCCCTTTTGGTCTGTCAGTCTAAACAGATGAGCTAGCAGGGCAAGGAGATTCATCAAGGCAGGGTCTTTGGTCATTGCTAATGTACTGATTCCACTGAACTCCTCTTTGTGTGTGTGTGTGTGTGTGTGTGTGTGTGTGTGTGTGCTGTTATCGCACCACCATATTCAAATTAATGAGATCGAACTATGTGCAGTGTCGACGGTATGATCTTTCAGAACTTAACTCGATTGACCCACTGTAGAAGACAAAGTTAGCAACTAGCTAAAGAACACAGTGGACCATTACACAGTTAAAAGGTATTTTCTTTCAGGAGTCGGTGGAGACCAAAACAGAGCAAAATGCATGTGAATGTCACCCTGCGATTCCTCCAGATACGTGTCTGCTGCGTTACGGCTCCACCACGGCAGCAGAGCTGAAGGTTTTCACTCTAGTCTAGATGTTAACTACCAGCAGATCCGCCGCGCTGCGTATCTGCTCCGTCCAGCTCCGGCAGTCCGAAGCCCTCCAGAACAGATACGCAGGACTTCTACTTCTGGCAGATGTCGAATTTAGCAGAAAGCAGAAAGGAAGTCACGCACCGAAAACACAACATAACATCCGGTTACTTTTCAAAATAAAACACTCCATGTTGACACCAGCACACAAATCTCAAAAAAGAGACAAACACAAGCTCTGCTGCTAATCCCTCGGTCGGGAACACTTCGTGTTGTTGTGTTTACTCCTCGGTCTTGCACGCCAGTTGTCTGATATTACTGCGCCATGGCAGACTCAAAACGCAGTCCGGGTTGACGGAAGGCAGGTGGCGGAGCAAGACCGGACCGGAGCCGTAACGCAGCGGGCACGTATCCGGTGGAATCTCGGGGTTTGACTTAAATTCATCAGGTCAACAGAGACATGACGCAGAATGACATCTGCCAAAGCGAGAAAACCCCTAGTGGCCTTAAAGTAAGTGCAGCTTTTTATTTCTATGATTTGATTCTTTTTTTGTGTGTTTTTCATGGTGCAGTAGCAATATTTTACAGATATTAAACGATGTGTAATGGATCATTCTGCTTGATTTAGTTCCACGTCTCAGTATCTTAAAACAAAAGATCAAATCAGAAGCAGAAGCAATATTTGTAGGGTTTATTTCCTCTGCAGCGAGGAGAGTTATTCCACTTAACGCTGTTCATAATGAGGTATAACAAGCAGACTTTATTTTAAATGTTGTGATCCTTTAACGTCAGACATGGATAGTTCAGAATCTAGACCGGTTAAACTAAAATCATTTACAAGACTAGATCGCACAAGAGATAAGTCAGAATATGTTTATTGGAATTTGGATGAGCTGATCTTCTATAATACTGCCAATTCTTTTCCCCCTCCCCACTGTGTTTGACAAGAACCTTCATGTTCTGTTCTGGTGAGCTCTCAGGAAAGCCGTCAGCCAACATAAATCAGCAGCGGAGCTAAAAGCAGCCATTACTCGCCCGGGAAGTTGACAGACAATGGCAATTGGCTGAAAAGGTCCCTTAAGTAGGGTTTGATTGTCACGGGGATAACGTTTCATTTCTTTTGTTGCAGTGCAGAGGGTGACCTCTCACCCCTCCAAGCCCCTCTCTTAAATCAGTCGCTGTGATGTGGATCACATTCCTGGCGGTTTACATTATCCCCCCCCGATGCCAGACGCGGCCTCCAGCCTTTTACACCTGTCCCGTCACGTCCTCGCAAAGGAAACTGTGATACATTTTTGGAACAGAAAGGCCTTTGTGTGCGTGTGTGTGGTGAGAGGGGAGCTTAATGCACAGACATCCACACAGAAGAAAAAAAAGACCCTTGCGCACAGCTGAGAGATGGCCCACACAAATTCACGAACACACACACACACACACACACACACACACACTCATCTGGGCTGTCAAACCGTCTGAAGAGTGAGTAATGGAGCCGGTGGATGTGTCTGAACACAGAGGAAGATTCCATTGCTGTAAGAAGTGATAAATGAGGAAGAAGTGAGAAGCAGAATCTCCTCAGTCGGACCGAGACGCCACAGACGCCCACCGGGGAGACCGGAGAGGCAGGTATGTGCCACCCGAGGGCCGTTCCGTCCAAGCTCATACATATACTGTTACAGACACCAAGAAATCTGGACCGTTTCTCATTATATCAAGAAAGTTTTATTCTGCTGCAGAAAGACTCTTTAAAGCTTCCTGAAAACGTGACTTTAAATTAAAGGGAGTTTTTTCTGTAAGCAAACAAAAGTCGTGTTTGGATTCGGCGTTCCGCACCGACGCACTCTGCGCGACGTTGAGCTCCGACGGCTCGTCCACGGGACGCGTCTCAGCCGCGTTTTGTTTTTTCTCACACGTCCATCTCACACAAGTCTGACGGAGCAGATCAGCCTTTATTTAATCAACACAGCTGTCTACACACGGCTGCTGTGTCGCTCGCAGTCGAGGCGTGTAACCCAAACCTGAGGCATATTTTCACGCCTACAACTTTACGTTCTCCCGTTCTACCGGCCGAACTATGGCGATTTTCTGTCGGCGGGGGGGCTACCAGAAAACGTGGGTGACCTGCTACGCTCAGCGCCGCGCCTGAACGCATCCCGGGCTGAAACGTGCCGCTCATGCTAAGCGGGCCGTGTCGACATTCTGTAACTAGCTTGTTGAAGCGAGCGCGCGTTGTTCCTCATAAAACATTCATCAAGCCGATCTTTTGAATATTTTAAGTCCCGCATTGTTAAAGTCAATGTTGCACGCAGCAGTACAGCGTGAACGCCGAGAGGGAAGAAAGTCCTGGAGAGAGTGTGATGAAAAGAAAAAAAACAGACCCGCACATGAAAACAATCCTCGACGGTAGCGCCGCTGGTGGTCAGAAACTCATCGTCACAAGATATCAGTATTAGAAAATGCAGTGAAAAAGATAAAGAGTCTCATTTTGCACTAATTCTTTCAGTGTTTTGTACAAATGTGTTCGATCAGGAAGTATTTCTCGCATTGATTATTTCCAAATGAGTCATTTTCTGCCTCGGATGACTTTGTTAGGCGAGATGATCGCACAGGACGAAAAGTCTTTACTGACATAAATATTGTTATTGTCTGGAGAGCTTTTTTTTCCACGCGTCAGCAAAAACTGCACTCAGTTTCAACCAAGGCTGCGGCTCCTCGTGTTGTTTGAGAGACTTTTAAAATACCAATTTGTGCTCTTCAGTCCCGTCTCATCGCTTAATGCCGTTCATTGATGGAAATACTGATCACCACTTCACTTTCCACAGAAATCTGCTCCGGGTTCCTTGATTTGTGTGTTTTCTGTAGGTGCCTTGTCTTCTTCTCTTTGTGCATTGAGTCAGACTGGCTGCTTTAATCTGGTGGTGCTTTAATCTGTACAATAACTGTTATTATTTCCTTTGGAAACATAAAAAAAAAAAAACACTTCCAGCGCTTTTAAAAAAAAAAGGATCAGATCATTTGATCAGCCGTGCCAGGCAGAGCTCTGGGGATGGCAGCGCTGCCCAGTCAGTTGATCTGACTATCTACTGGATGATTCTACAATTAAATGTTGCATAGATGTTAATTGCTGCCGGAGGATGAATCATAACGACTTTAATGATCCCCTGACTTTTCCTCTAGAGCCGACGGCAGGTCGTGGTTTCCACTAATCGAGTTAAATACCTCAAAAAGCGAGATCCCTTAACTTCCTGTATTTCATAATCAGACCGAAATGTAAGTTGTCCAAGCTTTCATGCAGCTTTTAGTCAAGTCTTGTCACTTGGCAGCCATCTTGACAAGGCCACTAACTAAGTGAATGGAGAGAGAGAGAGAGAGAGAGCACATAATTTTACTTTAAATGGTCACCAGGACAAAAGAGCTGTAGAGAATCAAATCAAAACCACTTAAAAAAAGGATTCATGGACACCAACTTCTTCTACAGTTCAATCCATGAGCACCATCAGCTCATCCCACCAGAGCACATGAACAAATGCAAGTTTAATGTCTAATGTTGTGATCTCGCCTTAACATTCGCTTCTTACTACCATAAAACTACAATAGTTGTGTTCGCCTGTGAAGATTTTCTTGCTGAACCAAACCTGTCAGTATCAAAAGCTTGTGTTTGGCATGGAGCTAATTTTATCTGCAATAATCCAAAATCTCAAAAAGGTGTTTTTTGTGGAATCCTACAGGTTGACCTACAAATATAAGTCATACCTACAGGCCTCTACTGGCTTTATGTGTCATATGACCCCTGTTATCTTTCATTGTGGAGTCTTTGGTTTATGTCATGTACCTTCAGATTGAAAGAACCCCGTTACGTTTCCCCAGAAAGCAAAACCTGAAGGTCGGAGGTCGCAGGTTGGGAAACGCTGCACAAATCAACGGTCAAAGCTAACCGGTGCCTCAGTGTCTATAAGGTGTCGGTGGGAACAAAACACACAGCCACACACTGATTCTATCAACATGATAAGACCCAAAAAACAAAGCTGAAAACTCTCAAACAGAAAGCCGACCGATGGCGTCGACTCCCTGGAGACGCTCCACCAACTGAGCAGGAGAGCTCCAGCCAGCTGCCTGCGATCAGTCGTCTGAGGGAAACATCACAGGTGCACCCAGCAGCTCCTGATGACCTGAGACCTGGATCTCAAGAACCCCTTTTGGGGGAATCAGTCCACAACAACACTCTCATCAGTCTTCAACTAACTCTGCACGTTCCAGAACTGACTGCTAACACATTAACAATAAAAACCCTCATTTTCACATGGAAGTTTTTATGCACTAGCCTCTTGACAATAACTCTATAACCCTAACCTCTGCAACTTCTAAAGCCTGACAAACATCCTTCATATTGATCAGCGAAGTCTCCCAGAACTGCTCGCACGACTGAAGACTTTTTACTAGCCGAGCTCGGATCAAACAGGCAGCGGGGATTCTGTTTTCTGTCAAACAAAAAGGCTGAAACTTATGATAAAACTCATTACAGATCCACTCGGGACGCCCTAATAAATTCTAATAACCATCATGAGCGCAGGCCTCCGCGGTAGTTTGTGTATAAAGTCTTAAAGTACAAAGCGAGTTGTATAACCCAGATGTAGTTCGCTTGTTTGCTTTGAAACGGAGACGTTTTTTTAAGATCTTTGATGAGCCGGGTTCAGGCTGACATCGTTAAATATTAAAAAAAAAAACCCAACAAGTAAAAACTTCTCTGTGTGACTAATCTTCACCTCCTCTCCCGCTGAAACACACACGTTACATTATATCACCCGCCCGTATTAGCGTCCTGTTATCTTGTTCTTTCTTCCTCTCCGTCCCTCTCTACCACTCACTCTTCACAGCCATCCATTAAACCACACACTCATCACATTCACTGCTGCCCACACACACACACACACACACACACACCTCACACACACCTCACAGGAGTGCACGCCAACCCGCATCACCGCCGATCCATTCCTCGCCGTCCCCCACTCAACGCCAGGATATTGGACTAATGGGTCTGATCGCACGCCCACTGCGATTGCGAGAGTCGCCGGGCGCTTTTGGAATAAAGGATGATCTGTGCGTGTGTGCAGAGGAAGAAACTCAAGAGGAGATAGAGGAAAGGAAAATATAAAAAAAAACAGATGGCGAGAGAAAGAGAAGAGCGATGGAACAGAGATGCGGAGAGAGAGGCGGGATGACAGCGGCAGACTGACAGGAAGCGGCGGCAGAAGGGAAATGTGAAAGTGCGTCTCACTGTAGTCACACAGCTCCGCTCAGCTGTCAGCACCCCTGGTGTACAATCTAAACACCAGGATCCTTTGATTGTGACATTTTTTTGTGCGTGTGTGTGTGTCTGTGTGTGTGTCTTTGTGCCTTTTTTGTCGGCGCTCAAAGTAAAGTGCTGTCGGATGAAATGAAAGCGACTGAGAGGAGCAAAAAGAAAAAAACATTGTCTCGCCAGTTGCACACACAAAAGAGAAACACTTGTCTGGTCGGACTCCAGTGTTCAAAAATGTGTATCCCCGGAGCTTGAGTGATTTAAGCGCATTCTTCCCGCATGCTGTTATTACCGGTCCGACGCTGAAGTATTGCCTTCCAGACGGAAACAGTTTCTCAGTTTCTCCACCTGACTTTTATTTTCTGGGACTTGGGATGAGTTGATGGATTCTCGTCTGCCGGAGAGAGAGAGAGAGAGAGAGAGAGTTTCACTTCTCAGAGTGAGTTCGTCTCAATCTGTTCACACGCGAGCTCGTACGCATTGTCGGAGGAGGTGATTGGATTGCTGGGGAAAAAAAATTACATTTCTACAAATGTGCTCATTTCTGAGCAAATTAGCGCGGCGACAATTTCCTTTTTTTTTGTCTTTAATAGTCCTGATTTAATAAATGGCAATTATCTCCAGGCATGTTTAATACAAAATATATTAAAAAAGAAGGAAAAAAGAAGAGAAACATTAGTGCTGATTGGTTTAGGGATGCAAATTGAAGCCTGGAAAGTAAAATTATGGAAATATTTTTTGCCGCTTTAATGAATTAAGTTTTCTGTAGGCTTGTTTCCTCCTCCGCTCGAGCATAACAGAGAAAGATTTGTTTATTTGGTGAACTGGCGAGCGTGTCGTCTCATCTCTCCCCCCCCACCAAAAAAAAAACAAAAAACTGCATCTTCTGTCTATTTTTAAATGTGTCAGCGCAAACTTACAATTTGTATGTAAATTGTCTCTCTTCTGTCACGCGATCCTATTCATTAAAGCTTATTTCAGTTAAATCCCTCCGCGTGGAGGCAAACAGGATTCCAGCTAACGCAAACAGAAAAACACAGCTGCAGAAAGAAAGAAAGAAAGAAAGAGGGAAACTAAAAACACAACAACAGTCAGACGCCTTAAATATTACAACCGACTCACAAACAAGTGCTTTTTACGGATGAATTATTCATGGACGAGCGAACTCTTGATTGCTACAAGGGCCGAACGCGGCGCTCTTGGTTTCTAGTGTTTTCTCTCTTTTTCTCCACCACAGAAGTTTCCAGATAAGAGTTCAAGCTTCCTCCCTAATCAGCTAACGTCAGATCCCTTTAATTAGCCAGGCCTCCATCGTTTTAGATTCCTATCTCTTCCGAAGTTTACGCATCTATTTACTGTTCCTCCATAGTAATGAACGTATCAGCGTTTTGCGATCGCACAGTAAGGGTTCACGGATGGGAGTAATTAATTAACTATATCTAATTAAAATGTGTTTAGAAGGGAGATGAGGGGGGTCGAGGTGTTTGCAGGGGTTTTGTTGTTTCTGAATCGGCTCGCACGCCCGTGTTTAATTGGATTCCTGATTGTCTTTGAGCAGAAAAATAAAAAAGCACTTGGAGTCATTTTTGAGTTTGTTCCACCGACGCTTCGCTACTCTATTTTTTTTTTTTTTGTTTGCTTGCCGATCCGTTCGGGTAAACAGTGAGCGGCGTCGGTTCATTCAGCTCTGAGTCCGGGGAGACACGTTGGCATAATAGACTGAAAGGTTAGCTAGTGGAGCAGCGAGAGGCACGTTCCACTTGAGTCTCTACTTTAAATTGCTGGTATTCATCAACTTAAGTGATGAGTCTGCATGATGAATGGTCTCTCATTAATATCATTATGCTATTAGGCTGCGTCGCTCTCTCTCCGCTCCACCTCCAACATGCATATGTGGTCGCCGGCTCGTGGCCGGAAAGTGGCTCCGTTTCCTCTGTGTTTCGTTTCTCTCGCCGTTATTCTGTTTATTCTCTTTCTCTGCCAGCTGTAATCGTTCTGAAGGCCGATCACACGACCAAAGAAACACTGGATGTAGGTTTTTACAGGGCGTCCGTGTTACAAGTGGAGTGATGCCATGGTGTGTTTTTAACAAGCGCGCCGCGGGACCTTGAGTTTTTATTTATTTTTTGAAATTCATGTGGCTTTTATCTTAGAAACACCTTCTTTTTTTTAAAAGTGAGTCTGTTGACTTTCTGGCAGCAAAGGGACGAATAAATTACTGCCTGATTAAAAAGCAGCTGAAACAGAGAAGCCGAGGCTGCATGCTCAGTGCAGACGAGCAGCACACGTTTTACACATTGAATACCATTTTTACACCAAATCTAAGGTGCATATATGCGGGTTTTGTAAATGTGGGTGAACCCGCTAAAAATTGTCGCCGAGCCTCAAAAAGCATGATCTCTTCTGACACTCACTCCTAACCTCAGCGCTGTGACAACCTGCAACGGTTGTGTAAAGTCTTGTGTTTCAACCAACGCTCATTCTTGGAATTGGGTCGCAGCTCGAGGATGCATCAGGTGCTGCAAGCTTAACATGCAGAAGTCTCCGTTCGCTTCTGATGCTTTTCTTTTAAACCCATCGTGGATCGGTGTCATGCTCTTTTAAGAAGCAGTAGCAATCATTGCTTAAAGTATAAAAGCCACTGAAACCCGGATGGTCGTGTTGGAAGCTGCAGCTGCTGCTAGCGGCCACGCGGAGTCCACCGTCACCCTCGAGGAGAGACACACTAACTAAGACGAGAGGCAGAATCGTGGGAGAGAAAACCGAGTCGAAGAAAACGGTGAAACGCCCAGTTTGTCGCCGACCTTCTAGAGGAATCATTACGCCTCAGGAGGACTCTGCTCTCTCTCCACGCGACCAGATAGAGACGTTCACTCTGTCTCTCAGCCAGTCTGACCACACACACACACACACACACACACCTATCACAGTAGATTTATTCCCCCCAGACACCATATATAACCCACAGACCCTCACCAGCTCCCGCCGTCTTCCTGCTGGGGCGCTCCAAGCAGATGTTCTTGAACCCCTCGCAGCCCATGGGCAGGTTGATGCCTTATAATTATGGATATAAACAGATTGTGCACATGGTTTAACCTGCCATGAGTGATGAATGGCAGCCCAGTCCTGCTGCATAAACTGCCAGTGCCAGAATAGAGTCCTCTCGGCCACACAGGGTCAACTGCACGAAGACGATTTAATGAGGAGGGGGGGGAGCGTCCAAACAGTCTGGGTGTCCATCTGTCTGCCCGCTCTGCTTCTACATGTCACACATTTGTGAGGCTGGGAGCAGCACTGGACCAATGGTGCTGCCCAATGAGGTGTGTAAATGCATCACTAAGCAGCACACTTCGCCTCGGCGAGTCAAGGTAAAACAGGAAGCGCTTTGAGGAATAAAAACAGGAGGACCAAGGCCTTTTAGAGCTGGGGTTTCAAACTTTTATGCACCATAAAACGCCTTCATATTACCAGTAGTTGCAGCAGTGCACTTGGTATAATTGGTCATGTAGGCGCCAATTCATGGACAAACAAAGCTAAGCTAATTGAAAATAAGAAACAATGATAACGAGGGATGCTCGTAGCTTTTACAGTGCTACGAAGTTTAAACTAGTTCTTTGAAACTTAACTTTGTTCATGTAATTTGTATTCATAAATTCTATTCAGTCATTATTCAAGAAATTTGAAGGGCAGATTTATCGGATTACCATTTGGTCCCCCCCCCCTCCCCAATCTGGCAACCCTGGCACGGTGTCCAGTTTGAGTAGCGGAACCACGAGCCCCGACGGCAGCACAGTTTCTAATACTGTGAGACGAGAGACGAGAAAAGTTGGCCGATGTTATCTTCTGTCATGACAATCTTCAAGTTAAACAGCAGAATTACAGCGGTCGGGTTACACGGTAATCTAACAGGAATGTGCATTCTCACCCGTTTTGATTGGCCACCTCGGCACTTGCCGGATAAAGTCTCACGGCGTCGAGGCGAAGAATGAGCCGAGGTGAGTTGATTTTTTTTTTTTTTTTTATTGCAAGACAAACTCCCACTGCTCTGGCACCAGCACTGTGAGACAGGGTAAGTAATCTGACTCAAATGACTGAGGGGGATTTCTGAGCAGCGTTCAGGTGCAGCAGCGTCCTCGCAGGTTTCATGTGCTGCTGAATTATGAGAGCTGGTGATGACAGACTGCTTACCTCGCCTTGGCTGTGCTAGGTTACAGGGTGTAGCCAACCATGGCCTATAAATTTATATAACAAGCTTTTTTTTTTTTTAAATTGCTTTTTTTTGGGGTCTTGCTAGAAAACATTCAGAGAACTGTACTGATCCGGTCCGGCTTGTATTGTACCGTTGGTGTTGTTCCTGGAAGACTGAAGACATCTGATCTACTTTACTCTCGGCGGGCTAATTGCTAACGAAGTGCAGCAGTGAATTTGGACACGTTCGGTCCCTAACCGCCTCGAAAGATCTCATGGGGAAGCAGACGTAAACAAAATGGACATCAGCCTGGTGCAACAACTCGAGGAAGTCATGCGAATAGTTTAGGTTTCTATCAACATGAGGCTAATGTTAGCCTCAAAGCTAGAATATATAACCTTTGCTTGGCAGCTCCATCGGTTTATTCATCGCTTGTGGTCGGGCTCGAGAAGTACCGACGTAATCAACCACATGTTACATCGTAAATATCAAACATGTTTGATCTTGTCGAGGCGGCGCGATGAATCTGCGAGCGGCTCAGGAGGCTTAAGACTGGATCTGTAAACCTCCCACATCGCCAGATAATCTGTGCAGATCAGTTTTGGAACGAGCACTGACGGTCATATTTATACCAAGACCATCATTATTACTTATGAGAAAGCGACAAAATCAGATTTCATGGAGGAGACCAGGGTTTGAACCCTGATCGGAGCATATTGTTACTCTGGTCTTATTATTTTCTGTTTCTGTTCAGTTTGTAGTTTGTTTAGTTGAAGCAAAACAAAATGACCTGGTTAGGTTTTGTTAAAACGTACCAACGTTAATCATGTGTTACAACTTAAAACGTCTTTTTTTCCAAGCGGTGCAAAGCTTTGACATCACAAAAACATGATTGGTCATTTGCAGTTCTGGTCCTGGAGTAATGAACAGGAGCAGCACAGGGTCACCACGTCGTTCGCTCTGATCTCAGCTGGAATTTGGATTGTTTTTATTTGATCAAACCAACATTTTTGTTCTCACAACCAACAACAACAACAACAACAACAACAACAAGCGCCACGGGAGGATTAAATATTAATACAGAACTGCAATGACATCTTTATTCTCTGATTGGAATGAATACGTTTCATATTCTACAGCACAAACCTACAGCAGTGTCAGATAAATCTCTTCACCAGAATTTCCCAGAAACCACTATGAAAAAAAAAAACAACTCTCTGAAAACGTCTGCATAGAACACGAGAACATTTACCTTCACTCACACTTTGTTGTGGTATTATGAGACATTGTGGGTATTCACTGAAAATGTGAAGGATGTACAAACCCATTCAAAGCACTCAGGTGAGCCCTCCATCATGAAGCATGAGCATTAAGGCAGGAAGGAGACACTGAGGGATCGCAGATGATCAATATGGCTGCTAATGTGGATTGGCAAGAGGGATGAAGTTAGAGCGAATGATACATGGAGGTGTAATGGAAGTAATGCTGTTAGTGATAATCGCTGGGAATATTACTGCTCCGTCTGTCTGAACATGTCGACTGTGTGTGTGTGTGTGTGTGTGTGTGTGTTCGCGAGGTGCTACGATGTGCTCGAGGAAGGAAAAAATACAGACAGCAGTGATACCACAACAAAAGCATGTAACAGCAAAATTGATCTGCAGCTTTCTTCTAGAAAGCAGAAATGGGTGTGTGTGTGTGTGTGTGTGTGTGTGTGTGTGTGCTGTGGTTTGTCCAACAATCTCTGGCTGTAATCTCGACTGGCAGCGCGCTGAAAACATTCAGTCAGAATCCAGCAGCAGCCGACTGCATTGTCTGGTCTTTATTAACAGTCTGAAGGCAGCTCGTACAGTCGGACGAATGCTCTCCTCCTCATCTAGCATTCGGCCGGAGGTCGTGTGACATTCCTCCAGGGATGTGGCTGACATTTGGAAGTAGACTTCCACAGATAATAGTAATAATGTCACAGGGCTGTGGATGTATTTTTGTCTGAAACACACGGGGGAAACAGCAAACAGAGAGGCATTGTCTAATGTGGAGGATGATTTAATCTGCAGAGACAGACAGTCGAGAGATGGAGACGACCTCAGAGAATATTGAGTTTTCTGTTTTCTTTAACCGCAAACGACGCTCCGTTTATTACAGTCGAGAAGTCGTCTGAGGAATGTGCACAGAAGTCCACTGAACTCTTTGTAGTCCGCCATGAAGAGGAAGCTTAAGAAATATTTTTGCATTCAATTTGATACAATTAAAATCAGCTTATAGTTCTGCTTTCAGCAGTGAGCTTCAAAGTTTGTCCTTACACCAACAAATCTTAATACTCATTCTGCTTTGTGCAGCAGAAATAGTCTTAATAGACCACTTCAGTGAAAATCAACCCACGGCCGGATTAAAGTGTCCACGAGATGTTTTTAGTGCCTCTGGACACATTTCTCTTGGATCACAGTTGGACTCCATTGTTGTTGTTGTGAATCAAAGCCGACTGTCGTCCACCGTGAGGGAGCGAGCGATCGACGAGCAGATGTGCAGCTCCGAGGACAGATTTTCGGTTCTAGGCACCAACATAAAAGCTTCGAGGGAAATCTGTTTGTTTTTAAACCCGGAGCCTGTACTTACATTTGTTGCTCAGTAAATGATTTACACGACCCAAAGGTTTTGGAGGCGGTCCAGTTGCTCGCCTCGGCTGGCAGCAGTGTAATCCTTTGGGGCAACTACAACTATCAAAGTTACATCCACTAGTGCTTGTTTTTGCCACAGAGAAGCTGAGGTTGTTATTTTAACTGTCTGATATTAGCGGAAACAACTTCCGCAGAGATGGAACTGATCAATAATAATTTCCTTTTTGTAGCCAGAAACACAAACGTAGCTCAAGAAGAAGTCTCACTCTTGACCTTTTAGCTGATTTTGGCGATGCCAGATGAGGCAACAGCTCATGTTGTGATTTGTCAGAGCGAGACTGTATTTCTGGTTATTGCACCAGAACAACAATGATGCCCCGAATGATTCATCAGCAGCACGTTACAGCTGTGTTGCATCTGCCCAGCTGACGCGATCTGCTGGAGCGACTCCAAAACTTTTGCTGGGGTTATGAATCATTTACACACCAAAACATGAAAACAGAGAAAAATACCACCAATTCCCCTCGAAGACACTGACTGACACTACAGTACAGGATTCATTTCTGTCTTGAAACAAGAGAAACGGCTCGGACGAGGGGAAAACCGACACTCTCAGTGGACTCGGTGCCGTAAAGGTGTCCAAGTCCCCCTCGCTGCTGAAACTATATAAGAACACGTGGAAAAGTCAATACCTTCATGCTCTGTTGGACAAGATTCACCTCTCGGGGCTTTATTTTCCCCCCACATATGCAACAGTGTCGATGCAGCGACACAGTTGCGGCGCAGTACAGTCGAGTACAGGAGGAGGTGAGTGTGTGTGTGCTGCATCTGGCTGCGTAAAGACGTGAAGGTCTGTGCGGGAGTTTCCTGTGTATATACTGCACAGGTACTGTAAGAGGGGGTGTGTGTGTGTGTGTGTGTGTGCAGGGGTGTTTGTACAGGTCATCGCGTGTGTGTGTGTGTGTGGTATGCACAAGGTATAACGGATAAAAATGTGCACATGCTGCTGTCGGTGGCGCCTGATGGATGGGGTGGAACATCGTTTATTGACACAACACCTTCATGTTTCACAAGACCATCAGTCATACAGAATGCCCATCTGCTACTCTAGGCATGACCGGCAATTCACACACACACACACACACACACACACACACACACAGTCACAGAGCCGCTGAATGTTTTCATACGTTTGCTCCCAGTAGTGTTGACCTTCTCCTTTGCCCCAATTCACTCTGAGGAGGTACCAAGGACGGCTCGTCACAATAGACGCCTTTCAGTTTAAAATTAATACATTCGAATGTACGGATTTCAAAAAGACACCGGCTGTTAACATCAGTGTATCAAGAGTCTGGCAAGAGCTTAAAATGCCAAGAGACAAGTCTTGAGAAAAAAGGGGAACAATTTCTTGAACACTGAATAAGGTCATTGCCTCTCCTGTGACTTCCCCCGAGCTGCCAAATCCTGAAATACTCAGAGCGGAGGTTTATTCAACAATATGTATGTTTCTTTTCTTCTCTATCACAAGGTTCCACTGCTGTTCTACCTTTTTTTTCCGCTGTAAAAGGTCAAGTGTGTTAGATTTAAGGAGCTGTATTGGCATATATTGAGAATAACATCGTTTTCATCACCTGAAACTAACAACCGCTGTGTTTTCATTACCTCAGAGGAGTTTTTTTATATGCACAGAGGGAGTGAGTCACTTCCATTGAGCCCGATTTCTACAGAAGCTCAGAGAGGACAAACCAAATGGCTGGCTGTGCAAAAGGCTTTTTGTTTTGTTTTGTTTGTTTGTTTCCTGTTTCTAGCAGCCTCGGTAAAAAGGGGTAAGGTGAGGGGTATTCAGTTGGTCACTCCTAGATGCGACGAAACCCTACACACTGCACCTTCAAAGCCGCGTCGTTCTTAATGCTAGAAAAGAGGAAACTAGAAAACTAACTGGTTTATTTTCTCTCAGTCCGACCTTCATCCGTTGCTCCACCAGACAGCAGCGACCTGCTCGGCACCAACCGGCAGATAAAGTTAGCAACTAGTTAGTGATCACAGTGGAAGTTCAAACAAAGCCTCAGGCTGAGTCAATATTGGACGTTCATTTTCTCACGCCCTGACAAATGTAAGTCCAACAGACGAGTCTACATGCTAATATCTGCAGGATATGTAAACAGGTGGTGTTATGAGATGTATAAGAATGTTTACGTTGTATTTAGTGTCAGATTATCATACATTATCCTTTTCTAAACCCTTACATCGCCACACTCAAAGCTTCAGGGTAAACGCTTTGCTAACGAGGAACCTCTGCCATCACCTTGATCCCATCCGTGACCCAGCTGCTCCAGGGGTTTGAGCCTGCAACCATGAGGTCACAAGCTACTTATAGATCGCGAGTCATCGCTGGCAAAGACCCCGACAGGAAAAATTAACAGCTAGACGAACACATTTCACGCTGTTAGTGAAGCTCAGAGGGAGAAAAATCCTGTTTCCTTTCACATTTCTCACAAACTCACGTCAGCATGAGAGATAAGAGAACAGCGTGCAGTCCACCTCAGATCAGTCATCACCTCTCTCTCCGTCTACAGCTGCGCTCGTATTTTCCTTCGCTCTCTCTCCATTTCCCCTTTCTTTGAATCAAATATATACTCCAGACAGCCAAGGATCCTCGTGCCGACTCGAACCTACAAATCTATTATGAAAAGGCTTGTTTTTCTCTGTCTCTCGCTCTCAGAAAACAGGAATGATGCCTGGCTTGTTTTGCTCATGTCCTCTGAAACCAGCTCATACTGGGTGAATGGTTTGTGCGTGTACATCACAGTGCTGCAGTACGACATGCCATCCAGATTTAAAAATGGGCCGCAGTTCGATTTTACAGTAACCAGGTCGTGTCGTCTCGCCCTCGGTTATTCTCAACAGCTCGTCCCGATGATCTTAAAATCTTGTGCCACGGCAACGTGATGGACTGAGTTCCGCCGCTCACACTGCTGAAAAATAGAGGCACAAGTCGACCAAATGAGGTGGTACAGGATGAGCGAGGAGGGAGGGAGGGTGAGCGCTGTCGTGCGAATGTCGCCTTCCTTCGGCAGTGACACATACACGGTCTCTTCCTCTCCTCCTCGCCGCGGTGTCCTCATTACGGTTAATACGAGGCTGGTGGCAGGGGGCCGTGGCGCTGCCTGCGGATCTCGAGGGAGTAATGATGGGGGCCAGTGGCCAAGGGCCCCAGGAGGGAGGTTTGTTGGTGGTGATTCCCTGCTACTTATGTAGAGGCCACCGAGGTCAACTTCACCCACACACACACACACACACACACACACACACACACACACACACTCCCTCACACTCAGACAGCTGCAGCTCGCTCAATTCTCTGTTTGCCCTTGGGAGAAAAATGGGAAGAGAGAAGCAAACAGCGGGGAGTGTTTGCCCAGGCGCACACCACACCCCATCCATCTCCAAGCTCCCTCGCTCCTTCTCTCTCTCTCTCTCTCTCCCCCCACTCACTGAGAAGACACAATCATTTCTGCCTCTCCTCTCCTCTCCCTTCCTTCAGTCCCTCCTCTCCATCCCCTCGGGTGTATTGGTCCGGTCTCGGTTCAGCGCAGATATAATCCTTTAACGCCTCTAAATGATCCAGAGGTTGAGTGCTCCTCCTGGATGCCGATGGGACCTGCTGGGCTCACACCTGCTGGAGCAGGTTAAGATAAATGCCAACGGCCAGTCGGGCATCTGGCCCCGCATTAATATTTAACAGGCCGACTCTCATCTCCTCCTCGCTGAAGGTGTGAAGGTGCCAAACCCCAAAGACATATCACAGCTTAATATGGATTTGTGCAAACCGGGGAAATGGGAGAGCGGTGATAGCATAGCGAGATTCAGACTGCATGTTAAGTTTGTGTCTGCCTGCCCACACGTACTCAGGTGAACTTTATTTCAGAGGATTCGGGGCGAGTAAACCCTCATTCATGACTCGATGATTATTCAACCATTTAGGTGGCTTTAAGCCGCACTGCCTCTAAATCTCAGATCGATTCCACTCGTCATGCATGTGTGTTTCTGAAAAGACACTCGAGCGCCGTCAGAGCGCTCCGCTCCTTCATCTGCGTCGTCTGGGCTTCAAAACCAGAGTCTCGGGTATATCCTTTGTGTTGAGGTTAAGTGAATGACAGTCGGTCTCTCGAGAAGTACAAAACAGTTGCTAAGTGAGTACGAGCAGAATGTGGAGCTCGTTAAAAATCCAATCTGACAGTTTCAACTTAACTCGGGTCAGCTTGTCTCTCTGAATCACCTCATCACTGGATGCACGTAATTGCCAAGGAAGAGTTCGACCTTTCTAACTGGGTTAAATGATTCACATATTTGCTGCAGCAGATGCCTGAGAAACAGCTGTAACGAGGATCAGGTGCTGTCGACCTGTAAACCTCACGCTTGTTAAGTTATGAAGGCGGCTTAACCGCGAGAAGGAACTTGCCCCCTCTGATGTGTGACATTGCGGACACACTATCGTACGACTAAAGAGAGAGAAAATGGTGGGAATTAACATCTGACAGACTCAGACCGCACTGGCATTTCTACAAAACGTGTTACATCACGTTCACATTATATGTTTATGACCTATTACTACGAGCAGAAGCCGGAGGGGAGCTGCAGGAGAGGAAGCTACCAAGCCAATGACCGCTGTTCAAGACTATGTTTTAACATCTGTAAGTTCGGATGTTTTTAAGGAGAGCTTGAGATTTTTTCCAGCCGTGTTTGTGGCGACCGAAACATGTATTTTAAGTCCAAACATTATCTTCAACCGAACCATAAGTGCAGTGCTGTCACAACATAAAACTGAAAATTAGTTCCTGAAAAACAAAAAGTTCCTGTTCTCTGCAGAAACAACAACAACAACAACATCAGACTACGACCAGAAGCCGGAGGGGGTGGTGCTGGAGTTGCAGGAGAGAAAGCTAGCAAGCTAATGACCACTGTTCAAGACTGTGTCTCAACATCTGTAAGCATGAAGCCACTGGATATTGTGCTCATTTCCAGCTGTGGT
This sequence comes from Spondyliosoma cantharus, assembly GCA_900302685.1. Classification (NCBI taxonomy): domain Eukaryota; kingdom Metazoa; phylum Chordata; class Actinopteri; order Spariformes; family Sparidae; genus Spondyliosoma; species Spondyliosoma cantharus. The sequence goes on along the minus strand of OMLP01026585.1, from coordinate 40,566 downwards.
TTGTGGTGACAAAAAACAGGTATATTAAGTCAAAACGTGATCCTTTACTAACCTTTACCAAGTGTTTTGTGTGCCTAAACCTAACCAGACCTTAAGCGCAGCGCTGTCAGCGTTATATCATCCTCACCCGACAGTCGGCACCTGCTCCTTCTCCTGCCACCGGAGTGTGTCGAGTGCAACAACAAGATTTGCATTCGCGGGGAAAAGGGTGGATGTGAGTCCTACAACCACCATCACTGGTTTTACAGTTTTCTGTATTATGACGTATCTTCCGTTGTGTGCAGCATTAGCGTCGTTATGGATAAAACCCTGCAAATCTCCACCTGAGAAATAATCAACCTGGCCATACAATAAACTCAATTAAGTGGCATTTTCTTCTTTACAAAGTAGTTGGAACAACTTTTTCTGAGTAGCTTTAGTTGACATTCTCCTATGACTTGTAGTTCAACTTCTTCCAGCGTGGAGTAATTGGTAACTTGCAAGCTACGCTTTCAAAGTAGCCTCCACAGCACTGATTATGACTCATGGTAACACATCCTCCTTTGTACAGATTTGGGGAACACAGACGCCGGCAATAACAACATTGATCAGAGGCAGCTGAGCCTCCCACTGCTTCCTAAACTTCAGGTCAACGGAGATCTGTGAGACGCGCCTCTTTGATAACAGGCAAAAGTAAACAGTGAAGATAGTCACCTTAAAATGCCTGCAGACTCTGTATGAAACTGTATGGAAGAGCTCACAGGTCTCAGACTGCAGAGTTGTTTGCAGAGTGGTTTCGATCTGACCTGGCTGAGTTTGAAAACGTTGGCTGCATATTCAACTTTCTGCGAGTCAAAACTTCCCTGATTGTATTTGGGTCAGTTTGAGTAGCAATTAGCTGCAGCTGGAGCATTTGTTTATCGTCGACTGGCAGTTGATGAAAACTGCCTGGTCTGTCTGTACTTCCTTTTATTTGTGCAAAACAGAAACTTCCAGACATTCCTGCGACCACTTCACTTGCCTTGCACACAAGCTACAGAGAAAGCAAGCGACGCTAAATCCTACAATCTGCCTGCATGGGTTACACACGAAGAGGTGAGTTGAGTCGGCAAGTTCCAGTTCACCGCGGAGCCGCGCTGCTCCAGGATCGTACTGACTTTAAACTTTGTCAGCGCCACAATCAAGCTGACATTTGAGAGAATTATCTTGACAAATGTTGGCTGTATTGCCATCATACAGTAGACAGCGTGTCTGCCTCAGGATGAATTGTAATCACTTTGTAGTTCCTCTGACTTATCATCTAGTGGGTCAGATTTAAATTTTTTCCGATACTTGGATTTACGATCAAATGACGACCCTTCCTGCGTCGGCTGCTCGTATATCAAACATACTGAACTAAGATGGCGGTCGCGGTTAAAGCTGCTACAAGAGCTTTTATTTGTTGGTGTTTCTGGCGCTCCCTGTGGACAAACGCAGTACAACAGCCACCGACTTGTGTCTAAAAAATCTTGATATCTTGTTTTGAAAGCGAATTTTTAATTCTATTTTTAAATGCAGCTGTTTGCAGGACACACGACGATGAGTTAACATCTATTCGAGGCGATGTGAGATTAATAACTTAACCAGTAGACGACAGAGCAGCTTCTTTCCTCAGGCTGTGACTCCTTAATTCATCCTCAGCACTCGTCCATGAAAACAGTTTTATTTTATGGCTTATCAGACCAAAAAAATATGTTGGAATCAAACCCAGTGACAGACACCAAGAATAATTATAATAATAAATGTCTAGAAACAGCCAGTCCCTCTCGCTGACGGTCTTGTTTGGATATTTAGTTCATATAGAGCAGGGGTGCCTTTTATTTTGAAGGGCCAAAACTGAATGTTGGATGACGGGCCAAAAGCGAGCATCTGTGCTATGTTTGTACTGCAAAACCTCACTAGCCAGAAGCCCAGAGAGGAAAGTGAGGAAATGGTGATGCATTTTCTGAGTCTGATCTAATCTATGTTCTCTGATGGGTAAACCTCATGACGGGTCAACTCAACCCACGTCAGGCGGCCCTGATACGAAGCCGTGAACATCCGTACGTTAGCATGGCTGTAGACTCATATTCTTGTTTTTACACTGGTGTCACACCGAGAAACAACACATACAGTAAATAAAAGGTTAATTGGATGAGGAACTGTTCGCCGTCAGGTCGGAGCCTATTTATAGACTCAGCTGACAGGTTAGTTTACTCAAGCTATTAATCTGTTGCTCCATCTACAGGTGCCGGTGTAGATTTTTATATTTTGAGGTTTATGCTGAGCTACTTAAAATTCTGCAGGTCAGGCTGATTTCAACATAAGCCCCAGGATGTTAAGCAGATAACAGGAGTGTTTTCATTTTATTCTTTGCTGCGGTGTGTTGTCAGGTTTATGGATCCATAAATAAATCAAATGAGAAGTGCATCAGCTATGCTTTGCTGTTTGTTACGAGAGGATTTCCCGGGGACGACTCTCTGGGTTCACTTCCAGACAAACGCTATGATTTCTCTCACATCCAGGTTGTTTGGGCCGGACTCTCCTCGACGGAGTTGCTGAGTGAAACGTTCTGTCATAAAACTGACAGAAGTCTGATAATGACATCCAGCTTTAAAGTATTTACACATGTGCCTCCTCGCCAGTCACAGACAATCAGCTGTCGATGTGATAACAGCTAATCTTCTGACGCGTCCCGCCTCAGTGACTCGCGAGCAGCGTGGCGGCTGCTATCATGTGACATCACCGGGATAGATTAAGGTAATTCACGTGCCAGCGGGGAAAAGCAGCGCGAGTCGGATTAGACATCATCCCGTCACGCTACAGGGATCAGAAACATGAAAAACCCAGCGACACAACATCAGGTCAACCCAAAACGCTTTACCCTCCATTTCCTGTTGTTCTCCCACAGAGCGTCATCTAAACCTGGAGCTCACAAAATGAGGTGTATTAAGAGACACGGGGTGCTTTTTTTTTTAAAGCTGCACAGCGGCCATCAAAACAGATTTGTATCATTTTCAGAGCTGCTCGGAGTTTGAGATCAGTCTTCTGTATACACATTTCACTTTCTAATACAGACGGCTTTCTTTATGCACATCTAGGCCAGGACCAAGGAGGAAGGGAACTACTGTTTTTTTTTTTTGTCTGTCTTCTCAAAGCAATCGTTTCTTTCACCCCAGTTGAGCTGATAGCAGAAACCTCGGGGGTGCCTTTTAGCAGCGCATCACAGTTTTCATCCTCTGCCTTTTTTTTTTGCCTGTCGGTGGCCCTTCATGCAACAGCAATATCAGCTCATCCCGGGGTAATGGGTAACGGCCTCAGAGGCAGCCCCAGATTGAGATCACTTTGAATTATTAATATTCATTCTCGGCGAAGGGGGCAGGCGGGGCGGGACTCCCACTCGTCAACACAGCCGAGCGTTCAGACTGTCACCGAGCCAGTGTCAACAGTCGGAGTCAAGCTGCGCTCTCCCACACAGAAAAACACACATGCACACAAATTAGGCACATGCATGGATGACCTTCCGTACCTAAATACAGACTGTGACGAACGCCGAGAGGCCTGCGCACACACACACACACTCACGCGCGCACACACGTACCACTTCGCTGTCGCTCTCAGCCGGAGGTGGGGCTGTGTGGGCTCCCATCTGTGCACACAGCTCCATTTCCTCAGAGCTGCTACCGATCCGCTGACACTTTGGAGGACAATTTGAACCGCGGGAGGAGGAAATGGTCTCCGTAGTGGGTTTATGTGCTTCCATGTAAAGGCTTCCTGTCGTATTAATCAGAAAGTGGAGGAACGGTGATTTAGAGCGAACGCTCGTCTGTTTTTACAGCCTCTGTTGTTCTAAACGATGAGAAAGTTACACCGTTTATCTCCTTCAAGTTTCAATCTGTCAGTGTACAGCTGACACATATATATATATATAAATCATATATATATATATGACAGGAACACTTTTCTCCACTCTCAGTGTCGCTCTGCTTATGTAACCTTGTTTCTCATCACCTTCATGTTTTCTATTCGTTCGCATCCTTTAAAGGAAGTGACAGCAGTGGCTGAAGGTAAATCTGCTCAAGTGCTATACTGAAGTGTTCAGGTTGTTGTGCTATTATTTCAATTCAATGCTGCTTTATACATCTTTCGCCACTATATTCACTATTTCAGGGACATTATAATAGACTTTTTTACGCATTTTTAAAGGGCAATGATTTCCTTGTAAATTAAAACATTCTGACAAAAATGTTTCAGACAAATAATTCTACATAATGCACCTTTAAAATTGTAATCTGTGAGTGCAGAGCAGACTTTCCCTCCACGCTCAGTGTCTCTCTTTATGTAACCTTCACCTTCAAGCTCTTTTAAACATATTTCTTCTCCCCTCCTATCGTGGACATATGGCCTATTCCAGGTACGTAACTATTAGTAACTGCTCTGGCGTGGCTTCAAATCCCAAAGCATGAATATATTGGACTAAATAGCATGTGTGCAGTCACTGAAATAAAAATTGTTCGAGATTCATGACTAATTTGGGCCCTAAACAGGAGAATTTACTCGAGCTGGAACACCATGTGGCTCCATATTTCTGCACATGATTTGTTTTGAATTATACTGCACGTCCACGGGAAAAAAATATTGGACAACACACTGGGAGCTGTGGATATTTGATAGCGGCAGAGGTGCACAGGCAGCTGACATTGTGTGTGTGTGTGTGTGTGTGTGTGTGTGTGTGTCATTGTATGCGGGGGGGGGCGGAGTGGACCGGCTCCAGCGGGAGGATGAAGGTGCGGTCAGTGAGAGTTGAGCAGTTGCCCAGTCAGGATGCGTCCCGGTGGAGGAGGTCAATTCTCTTTTCTTTTCCTTTTTGTCTGTCTTTCAGTGTGATTGCACAAACAGATGGGAGCTGACATCCTAATATCAACAGGAAAACACTCTCGGTTTAGTCTCTGCAGGGATATGACATCAACAGGCAACAGGAAAAGCCCCGCTTCATCTCTGTGGGGACGCTCGGCAGTCAGCGTGCCGCAGGCCAGAGGAATGTAAATGAGGCTTGTCGCTTACCTGCACGGATGTGGAAATACAATAGACCCGAGCCGTGAATTATTCCTGTGTACCCGCTGGACATAAATCGTGTATGTAAATGTGTTCAGGATGTGTTTTTCTCTTTTTTGATCAGTGGTTAGGATGATGATTGCGTGTAATGAATGATTTTCCTGCATTCTTTAGCTCACGTCACTCCACATTGTTTCCCTCTGAGTGTGTCATGTAAGTACATATTTTCCGTCCTCCTTTGTGTTTATTGTTTTTATCTGTACTGAACATTGGAATTCTGTCAAAATATCTCCAAATAAAGTCAGCAATTCCGCGATACCATTCTGTGAAAAATCTATTTTTAATTTCCGTTGTTGGCTGCAGCGGCGCCGCTTTGGTGTGTCTGTCGGTTTGGACGGGCTGTAAAAAGAGTCGGCGGGTCGTAACGCAGCCGCAGAGAGAGATGCATGGAAACACTTTCAAAATGAAATGTGAGCCTGAGAAATGTCCAAAAACTGAGCTCTGTGCAGCATGCACCATAAAACAAACATTAAAAGATAAGTCTGGTGATATTATATATCATTAAAAGACTAAAAACAACATTATCGCAGTGATCACTGTTGTCTGTTTGCAAACTGATATATCTCAAACGACTGAGGACACATCAGTGAGCCTCCGTGTTTTACTGGGAAACACGTTCCTACATTAACACGAACACACACAGAGGAGTTTATTTTGAAATACTCGTTAGCACGCAAATGTGCCGCTGAACGTCCCCATCAAACGCACTATTTATCCTCGTCGTAGTCACACGAGGTGCCCGGCTGTTTCAGGAGGTTATTTTTAAGACAGGAACTCTTGTGTTTGTGTTTCGGCCGACTAACACAAACATGGTGGGAAGGTTTCTGATTTCAGAGGCAAATGTTGTACATTTTCACTCGACTATTTAAAGATACCGATGTCCTCAACCAAGATAAACTAAGAATATTGTGTTACTCGGTTTGTTTGTCCGAACCTTGGTTACCATGGTTACAGGTTGTCTGTTTACCCTAATAACAGACATTTAGTGTAGATGACCGTGACAAGGCGTCGTCAGCATGTTAATATGAAATGTGAAAAATGTGTTGTGTACCTATGTTTGAGCACACACTCATACAAAACTGGAGTTGCATCCAGGCTCTGACGGGTTCGGGTCGGGTATCCGTGCTCTAACATGAACTACCAAAACAAAATAAATCTCTTGTTGCGTCCTTTTAAAAGGTGCAGTGTGTGGGGTTTAGTGGCATCTAGCGGTGAGGTTGCAGATCAGCAACCAACTGAATGCCCCTCGCCTTGACTTCCCCTATGTTGGGGACAGGTCTTCTCTCGAGCCAGTATTTGGATTGTCCATTCAGGGCTACTGTTGAAACACGGCGGCACAACGTCCACTGAAGTGCAAACCCATCCTCTGCACTTCACCATACAAAAAAAACAAAAAAAAAACTTCTACTTGCATTTCCTGTTACAACCCTGTGTATAAAAGATTCATTCCAACACAACAAAAACACACTATTTTACAGTTTGATACATTTTTTTGTCCAATAGATACCTCAAAATCCTGCACACTGAACCTTTAATACACCCGCTTCTAACATCACATCACAGCTGATGGAGGTCCCGTGGGGGACAAAAACACAAAAACAAAAGAAAAACTTTTGAGCTCTACTAAAGTGACACATGAAGGCCCACTCATCAGTCCAGTAATTTCCCAAGCGGGTCAATCTAGGAGGCTGTTCTACGGCGCCGGCTTGTTCTCTCCACAGCACCACCCTGGACCCTGCTTCTTAATGATGGCAGCACACAGACGTCATAACTCACTGTCCTCCCCGTCTGAGCGCTGCTATTGTATCCGAGCAGCATGCTGCATCTGTATCATGTATGACAGCGTGTTCTCCCACAGCAGCTCTCCTGTCACCGCGTACAGATGACGAACCTGCTTCAGAAGTGATGCATGCTTCGACTGGAGCGTCCTGAGGATGTCAGCCGAGGCGCCGCAGCTACTGCTGACTCTCCCGGGGACAGCTTTAATGTATCCACCTGCCAGGCGGCAATATGCCATACACTCAGCAGTCACTCAATCATTCGCCCTGACTCGCCAGATGGCATCACCTATGATAAGGCTGACGCACTGCCGGTCACCGCGGAGAGTTTGAAGCTCTGGGCTGATCTGTAAACAAACGTAAAGCACCAATTTCATGCTGAAATGAAGATCTCGCGGCGCCTTTTGTTCGCATTTTATCGCCACCGCTTGCGAGCCAGCAGCCCTGCGTCGGTTTCGAGTCGAGCTAAAGCCGCGGCACCGCTGTAAGAACCGCCGTCGGTCTGCGGCCGCCGCAGAACAGATGCCCATTGTCGTGCTGTGGGCGGTAATGAATTAAACCGCCGCGTTCTCTCCTGCAGGTTAATTGTGCTGATTTGAGTGAATAGGGGCGAGCGTTTTTTGGCGGCGCGCGCGAGCTCGCAACACTTTTTTTTATTACGACTATATTTTCCGGAACATTAATTCTGTGGATTTTTTCTTTTTTACAGTATGAAGTGAAAGCGGAGAGAGAGGATACAGTACACAGGCCTGTGTGAAAGTCATTTGCTAATGAGAGCTCGTAAATAACCTGGATGGCAAGGGCCAAAGTGATTTTGGCTGCGGATACATTTACACAGCTCGGTGGCTGGAATTTCTTCTTTTTTTTTTCCCCCGCATGAATTCATTTAGATCCTACGACTTCCACTGCTGCCTGTGTGTTTAGATTATTAGTTTTTAGAGGGTAAATTTCATCATGTCCGGTGGCAGTAACTCAGAAGCTGAATGAATAAGTGGTCCCAGAGCAGTTTGGGTTCTACCTGAGCAAGCGGAGCAGCTTTACAGTATGAATGTGTGATTTATTTCAGCGGGAGAAAAACACGTGTTACATTGTGGGAACATTAAAGCGCAGTCGGAGCGAGCATGAAGGAGCTCTGTTTCCCTCCGTTGTAGCTTACAAACACTTATTTCCAAGGGACATCTCTGAAGGGCACGCTACGCTGATGTTCTCCCCGCTATCTGTCATGTCGCGGCGCACTCATCGGCTATGAAAAGAAGCTGTGAAAACAAACGGCAGCTTACACGGTGTCACATCTGACAGTGATCTAGCAGCCCCCGCGGAGCATCCGCAAATCCGTCTCTTTCCCAGAGAGAAAAGGGTGAATTTTTTACAGACATCCGGAATCAAGAACAAATTCCGGCAAAGCTAAAGACGCTTCCCAAATCCAACGTCAATACCATTACAGCCATTCAGTTTTCTATATATTATGCAGGAGACTTCTTTTCTGCTGGGCCGGGGCCGAGCACATATTTGTAGATGTACCGATGTAAGCCCCGGGTCATTTAGCATTCATGCTCGAGATGGTTTTCCTTTAGCACCCCTGCTGGAAGCGCTCAAACACTTTCCGCTCAGCGCGAACGTTCCCCGCGAACGCAGAGGGCCACACCTGCACGGGCCGTGCTGTGTTTGGCATCGAGGACGCTTCGAAAGTGGCAATCGGCGCAAAGGTAATCCCCCGAGAGGTAATTAAATTCACACATATGCAGCAGTCGTGGCGAGAAGCTGCCCGAGCCACTGAAAACGATCCAAGGCAGAACAGAGCAAACGGTTTGGACTACGACTCTCAGCTCTCACTCGTGAGCGTCCTTCATGTTCCGACTCTTGTAAACATGCACATTTAATCCACTTCTGTTTTACTCGTTCCGAGGCTGCTGACAGTGTGACGTTACGTCTGGACACTTCACATAGTTTGGAGGGTGCAGACAAAACACACGGTGAGTTAGACATCACAGCGAGCAGCTGCTGTCCTCTGGATGCACAAGTGCCGAATTTACAGCAAAATCCAACAGCATGAAATCTTGAGAAGGTATTACTTGACTTCAGAGGTCTTTTGAGGGGAAGTCAGACAGAAACCAGTTGGAAGCTTCACAAGCTATTCATCAATTGTTGGAAAATAGCAGAATAGTAGTATTAAATAATAATGGGAGTATTACTGTGGTACTTTGGAGATCATTTCAAAGAAATACCAAGAAATGTCCAGACCTGTAAAATGAAGAGTTTCCTCTTGTGATTGTATCTCTCAAGTTTTACTTTCAATCCAGTTCTATTCAGACTGCAGTAAAGATTTTGAAGAGTTTTATTACACTGAACTTTGTGAATCCAGAGAAAGACACCAGGTCTACGTTTGGAGATATGGAGCTTCGTCACGTGGCGCAACGACAATCACCTGAAGCCCGACATTAGCAAAACCAATAAGCTATATGTTCAGATGTTATAAAGTTGATTAGATAGAAACACAAAGAGGCATCGATTCAGGATCCAACCAAATGTGAACTCTGGTCCCGTCTCCCCGTCTGTTCCTGAGGTCTGGAGTCGAAAAATAAACATTACATTACGAGGTCACATTGAAGCCGACCTTTGACCTTTTGGATATCAAATGTCAGCTCTTCATTATTTATTTATATTTTTATTTATATATTTATATATTTATTTATTATTATAGTTCTTGAGTAACGGGCAAAAACGTGTTTGGGTGAAGTCACAGTTCGACCAGCAAATTCTCATCAGTTCATCGTCGAGTCAAAGTGGAAATTTGTGCCAAATATTATGAATTAAGAAGTAAGAATGGGACGGACGTGAGCTCACAGCTGAGCCTGACCTCTTCACCTTTGACCATCAAAATCTAATCACTTTCTTTGAGTCCAAAGCTGATTGATGGTTGAAACGAGGGACCAATAACTTGAAGAAAGAACGCCTCGGGCTCCTTCCATCGCTGGTGTGGAGGCATGAAGTTACAAACTAAGTTTCCAGAGGACATTAAAAACTAGTGAACATGCTGTTGTGTGGATGGATCGTGTGTAATCGTGGCACGTTTCTGTACTCGGTTGTGTTTTTGTCACATTTGGATCGTCGAGCTGACGATAACGTCTCAATCATCCGCAGGTCGACTTCTGAGCAGAACTCTTTTTTAAGTGCTGCTAATTTGCGGGAATGTTTTCCTCTGTCGGGCTGTGATGTGTCTGCTGGCAGGTGTTCGCTTAATTTGCAGCGTGTGAAGCTGTCAGAGCCGCCGGGAAGCGGAGATGTGCGCGGAAACATTGAAGATGATTAATGTCAACACAGCAAACGCGTGCGAGCGATGAAACCATGGAGACCGAAACCTTATTTATCCCGTTGTGTTTCAAGGTCACCATTTTGAGATCGAGCAACTTAAGCGAAGCCTGAAGAAATACATCATGTCTCCCTCGCAGATAACGTACGCACTGAACTGGGCGTGTGACCTTGTGAAGGGGGACGGACGCGTATGCGCGGGATAACTCATACGAGCGCCCGGGGACGTCGCACGCATTGGGAAGACATTTACCTGTAACTGTGTGACACGCACGCTCTCGAGGAGACGTTTCTGTAATCAGGAAGGAAGTCGTAAATTCCCAAATTAATAGGACACACCTGGCTGAGTCACGTGTCACCGCTGATGGTCGCGCTTTCAAGTGACAGAGAATCGAGGTCTCTGCGGGATCGCCTCTGCACGTGCCGCAATAACCCGGCAAAGCGGCAGCTTATTATCTGCGCCCAGATAGTGTTTCTCCCCACTGGTTGCCCCCAGTGGCCACGGCTGTTTGTCTGTCACCCTCGCTGTCTGCCTCGTATCTCGCCTGTTCAGCCGCCTCCATGACACCACTCTCTCTCTCTCTCTCCCTCCTCGCTGTCGGTCTGTGCTGTTGCGCATCTCTGAAGAGAGGAAACGCTCTCCGTCCCAGCGAGCTGTATCACACTTTAAGTGGCATTTTAGCACGATACTTGATCAGCCAAATATCAGTATGAGCTTTTCATCTCATCCATAATTCACCTGCGGGGGAGTCAGCTAAGAATAGCCAGCTTCTCTGTGCTCGTGGCAGGATGAGCGAGAGACGCGGAGAGACAGCGAGGAGAGAGGTGACATGGCGTGGATGTGAAACCGGTGCAGCAGTGTATTCTGGGGCTTTACGGTCGTCCGCATATCCCGTTATTCTTATTCGTCATGCAAAAGGCAGCCGGCAGGTCATGTTCCCCTTACTAAAAAGAAAAAGTGTTCTAAGCTGAACCCACCTCCACCCTCTTTCCTGTCTCATTGTGTCATTTCTTGGCTTCGCCGCACAGGAAGCAAACAATCAGACAGATATAGATGAGTCAAATTCAGTTTTTTCGGCTCGTGACATTGTTCTGTCCTTCCCCTCTCGCGGCGTGGTCAGCCAAAATTCATATCTCGTGCACACACTCTTATGCAGGATGTGACTTTTTTTACTCCGAAGTATACACAGGCATTGTTTGTCCACTTCATCAGCAGCCAAGTCTGCATACATGAGGGCAACATGCCGGCTGTGACGACGAGACGGGCAGAGACAGCTCCGTCCCCGAGGGCTGATCTGCTTTTGTCCACTCAGACGGTTCCTTTCCAGGGTTGACGATACAGACGTATCTCACCATTAATCTGTTTGGACGAGATGTCAGTCAGAGCATGACACACCGCGGCTTGACAAAAAGCTCTTAGACTCGCCAGTGGGAGCGAAATCAACTCCCAAACGTCTTTTTTCCGTTCCAACCACGGGGCGCAGCGACCTTTTCTGGAGCCACACACACTATTCTTAGAGCTGGCGAGGAGGCTGACATTTGACCTGAATAAAAATGCATATCTGGTCGTCCCGCTGCAGTGTTGGCTGAGGAGTCACTACCGACTATAGAACGCTCCTCTCATCATCTCGCGACGTCTGAATCAGCACAGAAAGGCCATCGACTGACCACACTCCTCTCCCAGCGCAATTCTCACATTCCACCAGCTGAGCAGTGAAAGTGTCAGATTGTTCCTAATGCAAATAGGATGGAAAGAGGAAGAAAAGCCCGTGAATGGGCCTGCCTCTCTTCACTGATGGAAAACAAATGATAAAAACGCCGAGGAAGTTCTTCAGGGAGGGCTGAGAGTTACCCAGTCAGTGTTTAATTCATGCATACCAGGGACATAATGTGACAGTAATGCAATTTGTTCTGGGCCAACAGCCCAGTCGCACTTATCTAACAGTTACAGGCTTGATTTGTCTTTTTACCCCTTCTCTCCGGCCACCGTGCATTAAAGAGGCCTTTTTACGCTCCTCGCCAGGTTGGAGGACGGTGCCCTTATTAGATGTGACTGCATGATAATGAAACGGCGTAATGCAATGTCAGAGCAGTTGACACGACACAAAAGGCTAAGGCTGGCGAAATTCCTAATCAGCTCAAAATGTCACAGGGCTCACCTTGGGTCTGAATCACAGCCCGCAGGCAGATTAGTTCTCCACGTCGGCGTCAACCTCAAGGATGCCTCCCCCTCCTCGCTCTGTCTCACAGAGTCGCTCCGACTCTTGACTTACTCCCCTCGTTTCTCCTTGACATTCACGCGAGCTGAGAAGACAAAGTACGAGACATTTAAGAGGTGAAACAGGCGCCAAGCAGCCTAAATTCTCTCACATAGGTCTGAGGTGAGAGAACCCTTGAATTTTAAATCCCACTGGTTTCCTTCACTCTCGAGCGACGCGACCGTTTGCTAAGTTAGCTTGTGGTTTCTGTGCCTGTTCACGATTTTAGATTTAACTCTTGATTTCTAGCCAGCGATCGGCAGTTTCGTCGTCCGAAATGACATCTATAATTAGTGTATTATATTAGTTGGTTAGCTTGTTAGCTCCACTGATAACAAGCATCCTGTTAGCACTGAATACACAGGTTCTGGTTTAGTTGCCCCCATTGTGAAAGCTATGATGTGAGCTGGGAATAAGATGGATAAATGGCACTGCTAGCTGAAACTACAGATATGTTTGACCTGAGCAAAGAGTTAGCATCCTCACTAGCTAATGAGCCGTTATGACACATTGTTCTCGTATTGCAATGTAAAGCCAGTTAGTCCTTCAGTGTTATATAAGAATAGCCAACATAAGGTCCGATTTGTACTTAGTTTTAACCGTGTTTAGCTTCCAAGCATTATTTTCCATATTTTCTGTGAATAGCTACTCTTGCCTTTGGAACTACACTGTGGTCATGCTATAAGTTTTTTATATGTTGATGTGCTACAACTGTATTAGCCAGTTAGCTAGGAAGCTAACAGCTGCAGCCTTTATAGCACATAAACAAACTAAAAACTAAATGTGCATGTTATATTGTTGCTCTCCTGTTTATTTTTTTGTTTTGGAAAGGCTAAAAAGAGGAGACGATTGTCCAGACTCACACAGGGTGTATGCACACTGATGTAGCAATTCATATGCTGCATGCTAGTTATGCTAAGATGGACAATCACTGTTTGACTGAGGGGTTGTGCAAGTTTTTAAATATATCCACCCGTTTCTTCAGAAGCCTGTGGGTGCTGCCATGACAGATAACTACTTCCGCCGGCGGATTTCTGTTTCCGGTTGCCTTGCAACTGCATGACTGACAGCCACCGCCAAGCTAGCCCAAAACAGCTAGCGTTATGTCATAAATGCTAAATTGTTTTTAAAATGAGCTCAGATACAACATGTGCCGTTTTTGGTCGCCACAACAGTTCATTTCAGAAACTTCTTGTGTAGAACATCAACAACTTCGACAAACATGTCCGTGCCCTACGCCCTGCATGCCATGCCGAGGAGGTAGGAACGGAGACTAGCGTGGCTCGTGGCTTTGAGACTAAAATAAATATTTGGGTTTATGGATACCTTCCACAGAATAGCTGCTGCTACGTTAGCTTGATTGACGCTCTGGCTGGACTCTACTGCTGTCTTCAGAAATATAAACTCGCTGTGTTTCTACAACAGTACTTTCCCTATTGTGTTACTGTGCGGGTAGTTGTATGCTTCTGTGCTTTTGTAACTGCCCAATTCTCTGCCGTCGACACCTTCAGAAAATACAAGATAATTAACTATGTCGATGTAGCTACTAGTTAACATCAGGCCATTGCTTCATGTCATCTGCCCACCCTGTGAGAACTGACAGGTGAGGCACTGTTACAGAACTGTCCTCACGACTTTTTAAAACATCCGTACTGTGTATCTAACTCCGATTTTTGTCCATTTTGTCGCTTTCTTAGTGTTTAAAGCTGTTTTTTAGAGCGAGCATGACAGCTATGCTAGTGTAAACAACAAGTTCAACCAATTCAACCAGAAGAGCATAATCGACTACCGCTATGAACCATGGGTAAACTCGCAAAGTCAGGAATAAGGTGGGTACATCAGAATACATACCTGGCCCTAGCGAAGGTATGTGCTCTATGTCTGTCATCTGCATGTGTCTGTTTATTAACCTTTCATTGGAAAGAACATCAAACTCTATACACAACAGAGCCAGGCAGGCTGTCCGCTGCCTCAGTCCCCAATGCTCAGTTAACCTTAAATGTCAGAATGATATTGAACTTCCCAGAACATTATCACTCTTTACCTGTAGCTATGTGGACTGTGATTCACACAGTACATGCTTACGCAAGCTGAGTGGAAGTCTACTGAGCCTATTGATTTATATCTGACCCCCTCTGCACCCCCTTCCTCTCACTGGGCCTATAGATTTACATTAGCCTTTCTGTAGAGAGAAGGCAGACTGAAACATGGCACAGGAACAGCTTTATGGGAGTCACAATCTATTTATGATGATCTACTTTTAATCCCTATGGAAGGGACCAATATACATTGACCCCACATGAAAATGCAGGAAGTGTGTAGTGTACATCTTTCAGAATTTACAATATGAGATGCTTCAGCATCATAAACGAAAAGTCACAATAGGGCATGACACAGCTTCCTGCGATCATAAATCGACACTGAGGCCAATTTAAACAGCCACTGTATATTCAGCTAAATTCAAACTGATTGAATGACTGGTGCATAGTCAGCACTGGTATGCTCACTGCTGAGTCTCCCATTCAGTTTTCACACTCTAACACCCATCTCAGGCCAGTGCCTCTTTTGACGTGCCATGTTTGACAGCGCAAAAGCTGTGTTATTTCAAAATATTTGCTCAATAATTCAGAGACAGATGTGCTTGTATTCCCATAGATTTGATTTCACGCAACTTGAAATAAAAGCTCGCCCCCACTCGTAAAATGCACCAGTAAGCTGAGTCTGCTGTGGGTACGTTATTTTGCACATGGACGGAGGGATACATTTCAGATTGTTATCAAGGATTGTCCAAAGACTACACATGCCTTCACTGCTATACTGGGGTCTTGGCACGTCAGTATATTTGCACAGTTCTTCGTCCACACCGACAGACTTATGGAGTCAGTCACACTATTACATTTTGGTCATTTGTATGCCAATAAAAACGTTGTATTCATGTCTTCATGTGTATGCTGATTTGGCACTTAGCAGTTACACACTTGTGCAGCTCAGATTGTTTTCGGTGCACGTGCCCAACGACCTGTCAAGATGTTCTGCAAAAACATGCTCGACTAGATGGAAAGAGAGGGATTATTCCCCTGAGCCATTCAACAAGAGGGTGGTAGACAAGCTTCAGATTCATTCATTAATTGTTCTATATTCAACCCTTCATATCTGTCTTCACTCTTTGTCCAACATGTCCTACATCAAGTTATCCATTACTTTTTTCCACTGGTGAATCACCACTGAAATAGGGATGAGATTGTTGATTTAGTGTTGAAGGACAGGCAGGAGGAAGTTAATAGCAGAGGAGTAATATCATAAATGTAAATGCTGAGAGGAGCAGAGGGTGTGTTGCTTGTCTGTAGTCTAGTAGTATGTGACTTTGGACCAAAGAGAAACAAACTATGTTGTAAACTATATGATTCAGTATAATTCACACTGTATGATTGCACCTTGTTTGGTGTACGTTATACCCTTCACTTCATCTAATATGTAGGTGTTCAGCCCAGCAGGTTAGCAGTTTCATGTAATCACACTGAAGTCTGAAAGAGAAGGTGCAGTAGTACACAACAAGATGTGCTTTGCCTGTGAGTATATATTTTTATTTTATTCAACATGTTTCAGCTAATGTAAATTTAGAGGTCGAAATCCTTTGAGTGTGTTAAAGGTGCAGTATAAGAACTTTCAAAAATGTATTGGCAGAATGTGAAGAAATAACAATTTAGACATGATGTCAAGGCTGTCTATGCATTTTGCAGCAGAGATATCAAGATCCATACTAACTTGCAAGCCTGTCCTCCTGTCTCCACATACTACCATGTACCTCAAAAGATGATAGTCTGATAGTATAGCTCCAGCCTCCGAAGGTGGGCACTGACTGATGCTCAACACCAACAATCCCCCAGTGCTCAAAGCTCACAGCTCAGGTAGACTCCAGTCAGCAAAAAGGGTCGCTAGCTAACAAGCCAACCAGTTATTTTGGATCGCACTACTTCTCTTATAGAGACCCACCTAAGCTACCTCTGACTTGCTATACTGTCTCTGATTGACTTACTACCCTTATCCAGACAATCTGACCTAACCCAAGCCTACTTCCAGTCTTTTAACTGCTTGAGCTAACAACTAACTAACAATTTAACTAACAATTGATTTCATTCTTCAGTCCTCCTTTTATTAAAATGACTTGTAATACAACTGCAGTGACATGCATGAAATAGTATATGCAGAGTCAGAATTATCATCATAGTGATGAACTGAACATAGTAAAAGTTAGCATTTTTTATAGCACATTAAACACATGAACACACTCACAGAGAAGTTCAGCAGACACCTCAGAAATTCACTCAAAGCCGCACTCCCAAATCATATTTGTTTTTATTTTGTGTGTATGCTTTTCCTTTTAGTGTGTGTCTTTATCACACTGCCTCGAGAATCCACATGACCAAGAAAGTGATGTCACCCTCTTAAAACCAGACGCGTGGTATACCCAAGGCCACATGACAGCTTTATATGTCAGCTCAACCTGACATGACATCTTCATAGGTTTGGCCAAAAGACTTGCTGCTTTAACACAGGGTGTACACAGTTCATATCAAATTCCCTCTCTGAGCTTTGAGCTATACTGTCAAAGGAAGCCAAAATAATTCAAAGAAATCTATAAAAGAAGTTTATTTTGACAAATGCCGCAACACAATATCCCCAGGCCGTCCAGACAATAGTGCAATCTGATCATTTGATATCTGAAATGCACAATTTCAGAAAGGCTTTTGGCAAACAGGCTGCATATTATTGGGTGAAGGTAGAGGATAAGAGTTTTTTTGGTGGCAACCGACTGGCAGGTTTACTAGGTGCGATGTAATTGGATATCCAAAGTGTCCCGGGAGCTGATGTAGCTTGTGTCAGGGTTGTGTTTGATTCATTGAGATCCCATAAAAGCGAAGAAAACCTCCTCCTAACCTGAAGCCTTAAGCCTGCTGTCAGCGCAAAGTCTCAAGACAAAAATGTTGATATGTTGAGAGATTACGTCAACGTTGGCCCTTATATCAAATGTCAAATAAAAGAGGACATTAATTAGATGTACTTGCAAAACTGAATGTAATGCAGTCTTCTTGAAGACTAACATTTGAGTACAATCACAAATGTAATATTTACTTTATTGTATTACAATTGTAGCTTAAGCCATGTGGTCTGACCTACTTCCTTTACACCCGAAGACTAAAGTGTAGTTTATTAAGGATTGTTCTAAAGCTTTAGTTTGAATGTTCAAGCAAAGGCCCACAACTTCATCAGAAACCTTGTGGTTAACAGATCGGTTATTTTCATTTCACTTCTTGGAAAATCGACTTTCTTGTTCCACTGTATTATTCCTTGGTCAAATTTTCTGTCTCCCAACCATCTTTGGAATGTAACATGATACCAGAAATTAACAAAGACACCTTGCCTAATTCTGCAACTACACGAGCTGTTAGTTCAACTGTAACAGTATAAGGGGCAGCACAGTAGGCAGGCTTCTTGCAATCAGCCCGTAAAGTCAGAAATAACAAGGATTTTAACAAAAATAATTAAACAAATGTTGTTTACAGTTACTATAAGGAATTAAGTTGTGAAATTTTGCTTTCTGTGGTGGATGAGATTCTAGGCAAAAAATAAAAGGCATGGCATGGGGGAGCGAAGAGTTTCTCTTTCTTTGACCCAAATCTGCCTCGCTGAGGTAAATTTCATCTCCAGGAAAGAGAATCCCACAAATCTTTGCCAACAGTCAGACAGACACGGACAGAATGGTCTCATCAATGGGCCGTGACGGCTGAATTTAAAGTATCTCTTTTACAGTGAGGGGAAAATATAAATATTGTTCTTGAGGAAGCCTGGACACTTGACTGTTTCAATCCAAGCACATTCGTAAGCTCTCTGATGTTGCGGAAATGAACTCATAGGTCTATGAGTTCTGCAGAATGATTTGTCAGAGTCCCAAGGGAACATTCTTGTTGTATTTTTCAGCTGAAATATCTTTCAGTTCCTAACCATCAAACAATACACTATGAATGCACTTGCCATTTTAGTTGGAAAGTATTAGTAACTCTGACTTTTATAGCTTTAAAGGACCTTTGGGGCAGGAGAGAGTAGTTTGGGCCATAAAGTTTAATTATAATCTGATTTTGCAATACTTAATATTATAGAATAAGGAGACACAATCTGTTAGAGGACATGAACTTTAAATCACTAATCAATAACTGGCTATGTACATTTCAGCAAACCATGGATATGTTAAAGCTTTATAATTCTTTATGTTGCAACTTAACGTTTCTGCAGGTTTGATTTGCAATGTTATGTTGTGACAACACTGGTGTGGATAGGTTTAGACACAAAAGCCAGTTGGTTAGGGTAAGGAAATTATCGCTTTTTGGCTTACCTGGTGCTCCTAGTAATGTAGATATTACAAACTTGAGAATTTTGCTTCACAGCTGAAAGACTTTAGCCATTTTTGCTCTTACCTAGTATGACTTTTTATGAGGGTTAGAAGAAAAGATGGATACCACTTAATGTCTCTCCAATAAATATGAACCTGGAGCAAGTAAACAATCAGTTTAGCTTAGCATAATCAGGGGAAGCAGAGGTAAACAGCTACTGTAGCCTGACTCTTTAAATAGGCAGAAAAAGCAAGCGCTTTCAACACAAACTGGTTCAAAGAAGGGGTTATTTACTTGACTATTTCAATCACTTTTAATTGCTAAATGACACATTTACATAGTATAGAGAAGCATTTCTATTCATTATTAGTTTATTAAGAAGTATGACTGCAGTATGATTTTATGGATGTGTTTTGTAGGTGTAACAGACTGATTGTTGGCAATCCAAATAAAAAACAATCTGATTTACTGGTTGGGTTCTGTGTAGTTCAGTCCATGTGACTTATAAATTAATTCTGAAAATAATTGTGGGTCATTTTAGAAACAAGGAACTGCTCCTGAAATGCCTCTTCGTATTGCCTTTAATTCTGTGACTTTGTGACATCACATTAAGTCACCATGTCATACATTTACATAACTTATGCCTAGCGTCTAGTTTGGCAAATAAGAATTGATTTTTTAAAACAAATAACTATTTGATATAGGTGGTTAATTGTAATGAATGTCATACATTTCACCTTTAAATAAAGTGAAATAATATAGTATACAATGCAGGATAAAAAGTTTATTTTAACATTATTTCATTTAAGTAAGTTGCCTGTTGCAGTCATAAACATTTATGGATAAGTATTACTCGGAGCTCTCCATTTCTTTCTCACACTTCCCCTCTATTCATTTCCCCAGCGTCATTTGTCAGTGTGACAAATATGAGTTTTTGCTAAATGTGTCCTGTTGTCCCCAAACTGCACTAAACACCAGTCATGAAAAAGTAATTGCCGCACAACAGCCAGACATCCTGATCCAGCTCCTGTCATGGTAGATGCATTAAGTTTCCCTTGCTACCTCCTCCCTCTCCTCACCCTGGTGGAGACGGAGTAGGAGGGACATGGGGAGGGGGCCGTAAACAGGAGTAGAAGGAGACGAGAGAGGTGGATGGATGGGGGTAAAGGTAGAGAGAATGGAGATGCAGGGCAAAGTTCTCCGAAAGGGAGACGGATACTGGAAAGGAGCTAAAACTGTTGAAAGATGAGGAAGATGGATAGTTATTGAGTGAGGAAGAAGGCTGAAAGAGGAGGGGAGTAAAGCAGACATGTTGGATAGGATATAAACTAAAGCGGGGTAGCGCACCGGGGGGTGTATTTGAGGGTACCTGAGGGACAACTAAGCAGCCCTACAAGCATCCACAACTCCTGATGCTTCCAGCAGCTGTTCCAGCGGGGAGCTCCACATGTCTCGCTTCTGGGAAAAACATTTTCCCTCCAATTGTGGGGTCTCTCCGTCTCTCTCCCATATCAAAGCAATGTGCCGGTAGATCAGGAACACATTGGTCCACTGGGGTCACTTTGAGAAGTGATTTTAACTTTTTTTTTTTCACCCCTATCCTAATTTTCCTCCATCTGTCACGAGCACTCACTCTGTCATCCAAAGCTGCCGTTAATGTCGACCGGGGGGCTTATTAAAGGGAAGTGTTAACGGAGGAGCAGCTGTCACGTTTCGAGACCAGAGAATGGTGTTCTCATTGTGTAAGGAATTATTAGTATTCTTCTTGAGTCATTCAGATGGGAGTTGCGTTTTTCTTCCGCAGTTTTTCTGCTTTTCATTAGCAAACCTGAGGTACCAATCAATCCATCAAGCCGGTCAGCTGAGATCTGTCTCTTTCAGAGCAGGTGCTACTTTATGTCTAATACAGCTTGACTGATATGGGTTTTTAAGGGCTAATACAGATATTTTCCTGGGCGAAATTGCCTGATCTTGAAATGTAACTTATTCCCCCCAAAAAGTAGTTATGAATACAAGAACAGCGTTTCCTGTACATTTTTGTTCATTTCAAGCATTATTCCAAACCAGCAGCTCCTAACCCTTTTTGGCCTTCTGAACACTTAAAATGAAGCAATGTGTATTAGCATAACCCCTCATCACAGCTGATGAGCTTAGTTTGGACATGAGTTATGAATAGTTCCAGCAAAGAGTGATGTATTCTTCCTGGAAATGTTTTTAACCAGTATTTCCCAAGAAAATTAGTTTATTTGTGCCTTGGGGGATACCAACTTAAAAGTTGGGAACCACTGATTTAGACACTCTTTAAGCGGACTTTAGACTCCCGCGTCGCTGCGTTTGCGTTGGCTCTTGTGACGTCACATGAGGTCACATGACCACCAAAATGTTGAACGCAAGAGCGCAAGGAGCCCTTGCGCTACCAGCCGTGCACCCTCGAATATTTCTAACTACGCAGCCGGGAACGCAAGGAAGGTCCATTGTGATTGGCCCGTGTGTGATGACATTTTTTTTTTTTTTATTCAGCGGTCGCACGTACCATCTACGTCTGCGGTGTTTTCTCCTTGAATACAGATTTAATGTGATTCGGAGGATTTCTTCATCGATCTCACACAGCTCTTGCAGTAGCATTTTCACCTTGGTCGCCATTGTTGTTTGTTGTGGTTCTGAACAGGAGGAAGTAGCTACCGGAACTTTATAACGCGGCGCAAGAGGACCGCCCCTTTGGTGTCCCAGGCATTTCCTGCGAGATCGCCATCATGTGGTTGGGGCGTGGGAATACAACATCTCTACAAAACTACGCGCGGAGTGTACGCTAGAGTATACGAGCAACTGTGGTTGCGTTTTCGACCACGGATCCAGCGCAAACGCAAATGGTGACGCGGGAGCTTAAAGTGTGCTTTAGAGAGGGGGAGTAGACAAGACCGCCTCTTTATGGTGTTCTCTGTCCTGATTGGATAAAGTGGGCGGGGATACCAGAAAACTGCTTTTCACCATTACTGCATGAGCAGGGGGAGGAGAGACATGGGTTACTGACAAAACCAACTGTAACAGTGATTACAGTTGGATTATGGAGCTATTTTACACTTATTGTCATGAGAAAATAATGCGCACAGGAACTTTGAATTTTTAATCTGATTGCTCCGCAGGCCTTTCTACAGTGCAGACTCTGACTTCAGGGGCAGAGGGGGGATCAGAGGCAGGAGGGGAGCTAGGGGTGGTGGAGCGGGAGGATACACAAGGAGCTCGGACAACTTCAACCCGAGGGGCAAGAGAGAGTATGATCGACACAACGGAACGTAAGACTCGGCTTCATCGAGCATAGCAGTTTTAAAAGCTTATGCCGTGACTTTTCTCTCGTGTGTATTGACAAATCCTGTAATCATCAGAGGTATCTCCCCTGAGGAGAAGAGAGGAGGCAGAGGACCCTGGAACTGGGGCTGTGTTGAGGAAACGTCGAGGTGAGTGAACTTTGCTGCACAACATGGCAGTTAAAACTTGTAAACTTGGCACAAATGTGACGTTTCTGTCGTTTTTGAAGTGAATTAATGGAGGTGGCGTCTGATGCTCCAGTCAAGTCTGAGGAGCCGCAAACGCCTGCGGAGGAAGAGAATCAGATCCGGTGAGTTGCGCAAACTGCATCATTAAAAATGATATAGTGACCTTTCACATCTTTAACAGCAGACATCAAGGTGGGCTCAGTCATTGCCTGGCTGGAGGTGGTGTTGTGATGTAGATGAGTTACGCATGTGAAAGCCGGATCACAAATGAGGCGTTTCAGGCAGAACAGGAGCAGATTTAAAGGGAAAAAGTCAAAGCATGATATGGCCTCTTAACATTTTTTTTTTTAAGATCTATAAATGGCAAAATGTAGTGGACTGACTTGATCTGCCCCCTATTACGATTTAGAGCAATGGACGAGGATGGAGAGATGGTGGTCCAGGTTGCCATGGAGATGAGCCTGGACGAGTGGAAGGCCATGCAGGAGACGAGTCGCCCCAAGGCGGAGTTCAATATCCGCAAAGCAGAGGACCAGATTCCTTCTAAAGCAAAGGTCATCCACGAGTCAAAGCGCCTGGAGGTGAGAACGTAAAGACTGTATGGAGTCTGTTCACAAGAAAACACTGAGGCCCTGATGACAGTGGAGCTGTGAGTCCAGTTGTGTTGGCATCATCCTACATTGACTCTTAACTAACATACAGATGTCTTTTTAAGAAAACTTCCTGTGCTGTGATGGGACCAATATTTCTGCAGGCCTTTGACAAGCTTTCCTCTTCCCAAGCGTTTAAGATGGAGACGATGTGTTTTGCTCCAACTGTTTGTCTCCAATCTTTTAGAAAATCAAGGGGACTGTGGAGGACATGGACGACGACGGCCACTTCCTCCGCAAGTCTGTGAACGACATCACCTGCCTTCTGGACATCAATTTCGGGAGTCTTGGACGCCCCAGCCGCGGGGGTCGGGGAAGAGGAGCACGAGGTGGTCCAACTAGTCGCCCAGAGAGAGCCAAACCAATAATGGAGAGGGTAGGTTCTCGACTCTTCGTTCGCCAAGATAACCGTTTTTGATGACTTGCAGCCCAACAAAAAGTAAATGACTTGACTCAGGGTGGAAGTGAAAGACCTTGTGACTTGGCTAGAGGTACGACTAGTGGGCACAAACAACAAATCTAAACACGGGCACCTTATCTAGGACTGACTTGGACTGGTCCAAAAAACATACTATGCTCTCTAAAAGTGCATCTCGTATTGCATCATCTGACAATGATTCAGGCTTTTGAGTTTTCTATACCGTTAAGTGTTTGTGTTCATCCACAGCAGGACGATGAGCTGGCTCCTAACCCAGATGACCCGGAGGACTTCCCGGCACTATCAGCAGGAAAATGACTTGGTGGCCTTCTTAAACTCCTGCAGGGAATAATGGTGGCACTTGACACTTACTAAGAAAACTGTTTTCATGTTTCTGCTGTTCTTAAGGTTTGGGGTTTTATTGTACTTGATTTAGTTTGTTCTATTGCACCAACGGCACTGTTCAGCATTTGATTCCTGGAGAATAAATGCTTTTGCAAATTTATCTCGGATCTGTTCTTTATTCTTCTGAAGGTAACACGATTTATGAAAAAGTTCAGCCATTTATTTTTTGGGCCTTTTCATGTTTTGGCGTGACGGCTGCAGAGTCACAGGACTCTGTAAAAACTCATTCACTGGGATGGACATGATTTTACAGTGCAAGCTTTCAGCCTGTGCTGAGTGCATGTTCTATAATTTGGCCTCATCTGTGTGCATGAAAGGTGGTTCTGCCTTTAAAACTGTTGGGGTGTTATGAAAAGATTTCTGCTGGAAAACCTTTAGGAACGATGGGCCTTTAGGTGCGTCAGTATAAAATTGCTTCATTACCTGGAATTTAAATGAGCTAGTTAAAGCAATCAAGCACGAGGGTGACCATACCATCACTTTAAATTTATTGTTTAAAAGAAAATTTCCACTTTGGTCTGTTTGGATTTAGCAAAAAGGGGATAAATGCCCGGATTATGATGAAACGGCATTCACTTGTAGTTTTACACAGGATGGGAGCAGCAATTATGACCAAGAATATACATGATCTGTTACAATTGATGAGCCTAGAAGAACGTGTATCCAATATAGGCGGATGGGTTTAGAGATTCCCACAGTGACTGGAGGGGGGGAGGTGACATGCAGTTAAGGGCCACAGATCTAGCCTGTACTAGGGTGTTCCGTTTTTGTTGGCACTAATGCAGCCGTACTCACCTGACTGAAATGGGACGGTATCTCACTTACTATGCATGAAAACAGTCTCAGTACGTTAATGAACTTTTATACATGGCATCACACTGACAACCATCAGCGTTATGTGTTGAATGTATATTGGTGTATTAAAGCACAACAACAGCCAGAGAAATCATAGAGTACATTTTATTTTAAAAAGTCTGATTCTATGTGCTTCAAGCAAATGTCTTGAGTGGATTATGAACATGAGTGAGACAAAGTCCCGTTAGGACAGCTTACTTATTTCATAGCATGATTTGAACATAGTACAAAATATTTAAAAAATACAAACCGAGTATATCAAATGTTGACATATTTACAGTCTTCAAATACAGTAGCTGAAAAGCTTCACAAGTAAATGACGAGAATAAAAGACAAGCCGTATGCTGAGAATGGAGGTACAAATGTGCGCAGTATTGTTCGTTATGATGGAATTCTTTTCCAACGACATCCAGGAGCAGGTTTTTACTCCAAACTCCATCAAACCAAAATGTGAAACCCTCGTCTTACAACACCAGTATGTCTGCTGCACAGTGCTCAATTTTGGAGAAAATGTCACGGATTCACACATTCACATGCCAGTCGGATAGATGCGGGTCCAATCTGATGTTTGCTACTGCATTTTTTAATTTTTTTTTTTTCCCCCAAGTAAGAATGACAATGATTAAAACTACGACTTTTGTTTCATGATTTTTTCGGAAATTATAAAAGACCAAAAGTGCCTTATGGGTAAAATAACTTGTAATCAAGCAGTCTATAAATGATTTTACATGTCACATCACGTTGGTTAAAGTTTGTTTCCAACCATTTTCTAAAACTTAAAAATCTATTGAAAGAGTAGTACAGCTTTGTAGAAGTAGGATTTCTTGTAAAACCTCTCAGGAGATCCACAGGCTCACCGAAGTAGGGGAGCTCTAGCTTTGGGTATGGAGTGACTATAAAGAGAACAAACAAAAAGTCAGTGTTAGCAGAAGGGCCGATTTCGTTGACTTCCATCAACATGGTTGCACAGAAAGAAAAGAGGAGATAGATACCATAGCCTGGAAAATCGAATTGTTTGCAAGGAGCTGCAAGCTTTATGTCCTCTGGAGACAGAGCGTCTGTTGCACGTAAGAAGTATGAAAGAGAAGGAAAGAGAAAATGTACGTCACAGGTTAGCACCAGTAAAGGGGGCAGACGTGGATACAGAGGACAGAGGACACAGTGAGCAGCAGTCCAGAGGAGCTATAGCCAGTCATAGTCTGAAAACCCCGTTTTCTTCGACCACATGCAAGGAAAACTACAGAGAGGAGCAGCAGGGAGACTGAGGCAGTTTCATTTGGCAACCTGACAGTGGTGCATAAGCAAGGTCAGATTTACTGAATGTTAGTCCTGGAAAATGTCAGGCTATATTTACGTATATATTGTTAGTACAACGTCCGATTAAAGAGCTGTGGCTGGGTTGCACCATCGTGGTTTACATTAAGACTACTGATAACCTTTGTCAAAAGTTTGACTTAGCAGGAAAGGTCATCCCTCTCCTGTAACAAACCCATAAATCAGAAAATAACATTTAGGCATTTAAATTGAGATCTGATCCTTATCCTTCAAGAGAAGTCATTTTTCTCCCAGATGTCTCAAAGACACCCGACTGTAGACGTGCGTAATGCTGCAACTGTCGGCTCATAATTGCTAAAATTTGATTTAACAAAACAAATGTTGATTATTCCTAACCTACGTAAAAGATCTTATTTAAAAGAATTTGCGGAAAAACCACAATTAGATTTTGTTTGAACAGTTAATCCTTGTTGATGCATCCCAGCCTAAGAACTTCTAGTGATTATAATACAACCACTGTCTTGAGCATTAAGAGGAGAAAGAGTGCTGAGCCTCTGGATTTTGACTGGATTTACACAGGCACCAATGAAATCATCTTTAAAACAGAGCTATGCTCTTCTCTATGGCTGCCAACACTAAGGAGAAACCATTTAAACATGATTTTTCCCCCCCTGTTTGGACACCATAGAGAGCATCTGTTCAGAGAAAGCTGATCAGTAAGAAATGGGTTTCTGTTTGTGTGCAAATGCAGCCCAAGTCTCCATATGGCTGAGAGTGGGTCTGAGGGAGCTTGCCTGCAGGTGGACCTGTGCCATGTTTAAGTTGTTGAGAGTGCCTGTGTTGGCTGCGGCACTGGTTGTGTCTCTATGGCTGCCACATGGCTCGCAACACATTGGGTCTCTGTCGCCAGCCACTACATGCAAGTTGCCTAGGGACCTGACCAGTCTGGTGTGGCACAGGGAGCTGGCAGAGAGAAGGGAAGCTGTTAATTGACTCCACACTAACCCATGAGTGGCTATAGCCTCTTGGTTGCGTTTCAGTTTGTCAACTTCACGTAAAAACACATCAAAACAGTGTCATGTACCGGATATTGCATCATTGCAGCACAGTCCTGGATAACTTACTGAATGGGAAATATTTAAAAAGCTAAAACAAAAGTACAACGAGAGCTTAATAATTGGTATACAGTTAATCAAAATTAATTAACTTTTGGGGACAAATTCCATTTATTGATAAAGACCAGAGATACAGCTGAAATATAAAATCCTCAACCAGTTCCAGTTTTCTAACAGATAGAATGCTGTATTCAATATAAGCAGAACGTAAGTGTTACATTTTAATTTATTGTTAATTACAGCAATATCAGCTGACATTTGCCTGTCAGATATATCTGTATTGGCATATGTCTTATTCAATAAGTGCTTACATTAACCTTTAACAGAACAGGATGCAGAAAAGATGCTTGGGGTTGGTTATAATCAGTCATTTATTGTTTCAGCTCTCTGTCATTTTGGATGATAAAGTTAATTGTTTATTCCCGTATCAGCCGGGCTCTTATGTTAATAGTGAAATAATCAGTTGTTTAATCATCAAAATTGTAAATTCATAAACATACAGTGTTCTTTCAGAACAGTCAATATCTTTGGAGAAGATTAAAGTGTATTTTCCAACTTTCCTTCAGAACTGCTACTGATCTCATTGGCCTTTGTGTCTGTCTGGGCAAACAGTTGCACCCTTTTTAATTCCTGTCCCACATAGCACGCCTGGGCTAACAGTGAATTACAGTGGAAAATCCTGCAACTGACCTTCCTCCTACTCCGTGGGCATTCAGTGAGGTTCTGGTCCTCTTCCTGCTGTCTGAGTGGTCAGACAGAGCCAAGTGGTTGACGCTGGCCTGCAAGATCACCGGGCTGCAGAGGAGACCGATAAGTTATGAATTAGTCTGGGCCACGTTTAATGTCAAAGCCAACAGTATGCATGCGAGGTGTTTTCTGCCTGCACCGCAAACTTTACCTCAAGGACTCTGACGACGACCTGGTGTGAATCTTATTCTCTTCTTGTCTGTGAAAACACAAGTAACACAACGGTAGAACATGCGATTAAACTTTATATATTGATAGATCTGAGAAAGGTGACAGGACAGAGTGGAGGCAGAGACTGTATGGAGGATGGGTGAGGCTGTTTTAAAAACATCCAAGTGTTAGACTTGTGCACAGATCAGTGTCGCAGCATCAGCAGCCAGGTAGGATTAGTAAAGCCAAGTAAGTACCAGAGGAGGGCACAGGGTGGCACTAAACAACTTAAGAGCGACTTGATTTGCCTTTTCACTAAGTTATCATATTCATCAAGAAGGCTTTACTGTCTGTAGGGTTTCATTTTAACAGTTAGCACTGCAGTCAACACAAAAAACAGCAAAGCATGATGTTTAAATATGACAGGGTGATGGGAAACAGGGGGACAAAAATCAATATGTACAGAAAATGGTGACAATGACTCGGCAGGAGCCTGTGATGATTTACAACTGGCTCTGCTCATCTGTGCTTGCAGAAAGAGTAAAGTAACAAGAGGATGATTTTGAACAAATTTCTGATTTGGTTTGGGAATTAAAAAGAGACTGACGTCTCACTTACAGCATTCTCAGTTAGAGCTCCAGAAGGGGGGGCAGGACAGGTTTTTGGGGGGCTGACGGGCGGCAGCACTCATTGAAATCCTAACCCGTCTATACAGAAATGCAGGATGGAAGAAGGGAAGCCATACAATATCCACCACAGGGCAAGGCTACACAGGGAGGAGAGCAGCATGGCTACCAGCCATCTGAAAGGAGGACAAATCCAACAACAAGAGCAAACAGAAAAAAAAAGGAGGGGAAAAAAAGGAAGGAGAGACAAGAGACGTCCAGGCAGGACACAATGCCTCTGATGTTCTGCTTTTCCATTGGGACTGGATTAGATGAAACACGTTCACAGAGCCTTGCATCCTACAGTGCCAGTCAGCAAGTTTTTGTTCTTCACTTGCTCCGATGTGTTTGCACTTTGCTATATACACTCAGAACCCGACCGATATGGGAAATTTGGGAGTAGGTTACGATATTTGAATCAAAAAAGCTGATAATATACTGATAATTAAGCTTAATGGTTAATACCAGCCTGCCAATATGTTGGTTAAGCTCTGAAACATTACTTTGCTCACGTAAACATGCACAAATCTTACAAATGTTTAAGGATTCATTAACAAATTTTATTCCCCCAAAACAGCCCAATCTAATAAGAAGCTGGCAGAGACGGAAACGTGAAGGAGTAAACAAAGCTCGGATGGTACGTGTACGCTGATCCAGTAACAGAAGCAATGGAAAAACAACAGGCAATCGACAATGAATCCGGCCCAACATTAATTACATGTTAGACACAAACATAGAGGCATGTCCATGCGTGCGTGTCCAAGGGTTTCATGCCTGTCGCCATGCATGAAAAAAAAGGCAGAGAAGATGAAAAGTTTCTCATATACACTCTACGCTCCAATCGTCGCTGGAATTCAGCATGCATTTCTGTGTTACGTAATAAAACTAACAGCGGAGCCAGATGGTGAGGTTCAGCTGGAAGTTAGATGTTTGTGTAGCAACGCTGATAAGGCATATGGCCTGAAGTGCAAGCAAATCTCCCTTCTGCCTCGACTCCCTCCTGAGAACAGATGATCGCCCATTGTCATCTCACTACCTCCTCACGTGTGTCGTTTTATATCCTTTGTATTAGGATGAGGATCAGGAGGTGTTTACCATCCCAACAAAACCGCTAAAGCAGCTAACTAGAGTCATTAAACACCTCAGTCAAAAGATGATTCGAACACCAAAGCATCGGTTTTCACCTACAGCTTAAATGGTTGAGCAGACAAGTGAGCTTTATTAAACTGGACCCAGCTGGCCTTAGTACCATTTATTTTTCAGAAGTCAAGTCAGTAGTGCAAGCCAAGCACTAAGACCTTTAATTCAACTAATCCAGATCTTGCGCAAAAACCGTGATTAGTTGAATAATCGGTGCTGTTGCTAACAAGTACAGCGGGCTCAACTCGAGCGCTTCACTGTAACTCGGGGGATATCTCGGATAAGCCTCGATATCGCCGCCAAACAGCTCAGTGTGTCCATGAGAGGCAGATAATGAAAAGGCGTGTAAATGTATTGCATCCACTAAATGCATCTCCACTTCACACCATAGTCATCCAGAGAAAAAAAGGAAAAAGAAACAAAATTAAACGTCAAGTCAGCCATACCATTCACTGGCACAGCAAACCATTTCTACAGGAAGAGGATGTCAGCTAGAAAGGAAGTGACATGCACTTACCTCCGTTATACAAAACCTCACATCCTCTCTCTGTTTTTCCTCTCCCCCTCTCTTTCTCTGCCTCTCTCTGCTATCTTTTGAACGGCAGGCAACACATCGGCCACGCCGTGCCCATGAGGCTGCAGCAGAACGCTACCACCTGCCTGACATGGGACAACAAAAGCCAAAGCCATATGGGTACATTGGCAGCGGCCGGTCAACCATCCTCAGCCATACTGACACCCAACCTCCCAGGGCTTGATTTACATGGGCACAAATGAAGTGGACTTTATTTAGGAAACAACAGGGTAGCAAAGAGAGCTGGCTTGATCCACAAATAAATATGAACAAAGCAAACTGAAATAAGTATCTAATAGTAACTACATTTTTTGGAGTTTAATTTGTTACCGTTTTTAAGTCCACGGATGTTTTCCTTTCGTTTTCTCATTTCCAAGATGAGTCAGTTTCAGATTTGACACCTGCCAAGCTGAGAATGCACTTCTACCGCTGCAGAGCTCAGACTTCCACTGAAAGAGTAACTGTTGATGTTGGTTACAGTGACTTGATGTTCTATTTCTAACAGTCACTCATAGTCCTGAATTGATTGACTCTAGTTCCCTTCCCAACTGAAACACGATCAATGTCTGTTTTTCCAATGTAGTCTGTCTGTCCAATCTTGATTAGATCATCATTGAGCTCTAGAATTAGGTAGGTCTGTGCGAGATGATATTACATATCCTGTCGTCTTCAGTTTCAAATCATGCTCTGTCATTTATTTTGTTGTTTCCCAAATCACACTCTTAATCGTGATTTTAATTTGTGTCATTTT
Organism: Spondyliosoma cantharus; assembly: GCA_900302685.1. Taxonomy (NCBI): domain Eukaryota; kingdom Metazoa; phylum Chordata; class Actinopteri; order Spariformes; family Sparidae; genus Spondyliosoma; species Spondyliosoma cantharus. The sequence continues at coordinate 9,481 of OMLP01026585.1, read as the reverse complement.
TGGAAAACGCTTTGCATCCTCCCTCACGTGAGAGATGCAGGCAGAAAATTTAAATGGATGGCAAGAGCCAAGACAAAACCAGGAGCTTCTTCTGTCACTTGGACGTAGACTAACCAAAGTGTACAATACTTGTGTGTGCTAGGAGGCGCTATGGACATTGTAGTCCTCAACTTTTGTACATCTGGACTCTTTTTTTCTTAATTAAAAATGCAAACCAAACTGTGTTATCTAAACTTTTAACTTGATTTATTTTATAGTGTTCTATTGGCTAAATGAGTGGCTTAATTACTTAATTAAAAAAAGGACACCTGATTACTGAGCGACTACGAAATTCCATATAGATTTGGCATTTCTACTGCACTTCACTTATTTTTAAACTTTTAAAAAAGGAACAAGATTACTAAAAATGCAGTTAAACAAATGAACAGACATCATCTTTAACTTCCACATTTTTTGTGCCTTACTAAATCCAACCCTTCACAAAAAGTTTTCTGGAAGATCGTGTGTCAGGTAACTCTAATCCAGCCCCCAAAACAACTTTGTCATTCGATCTGTGCCTTCATCATATTTGACCCGCTACAGCGTTGACTTCTGGTTCACCCTCATCACTCACTGATTACAGATGAAAATGGAATGACTTATATTACACTTGATCTGCATGTGATGACATTAAATGAAAATAACCTGAAGGACGAAAAGAAACAGAGTTATTGAATTAAAAAAGTGACGCATGAAGAGACTCGCAGGCTGCCTGGGAACTTACGATAGTGAGCCTGTGGACGATCTGGACTGCCGCTTGCTCTTCAGGGCACGCAGTTTATCTCCCTGTGTCAGACCATTTCTCTCCTCTTCATCATTATACTGTAAAACATACAAAAGGCAATGACTAGACAAAATCCTGTGTGCACATTTCCTGCTTAATTAAAAAAAAAAAAACATGCAGAAAATTTCTGCATTTCAAACTCACCAGTTCCATTTCTTCTTTCTTGGACGGCCTGTTCTTGTTGCTTCCGTTGATGGTTATGTCGTCCACTCCCGACAGGATCCTGGTCACAGCCATCTTGCCATTTTCTCGTTCATTCTGCATCTTCTCCCGGAAAATATCTCCCTCTGCCCACAGACTATTCTGCTTCCTGAAATTTAAACAAACCACAAAATAAACTAAGTATTAAGATATCCCAGCAGAATCTGCCCTCACATGATGGTCCCATAACACAGAAAAGAAAGAAAGCCTATTTTCTTTATCAGCATCTTTCTATGCATGATGTGGTCCTACAATGAAACGCAATTTGTTTATTTCACTTAGAGATTTCAAAATTTCGCTTTTGATCAGACCGTCGATCACATCTGATCAAACTACAGCCACACAGACCTGATGAAGCAGGTTAGATGAGGTTTTGACTGTCAAAACAACAACAAATGTCATTTTCTGAACTTCAGGTTGTTTGCTTATGTGCTCATGTGCTCATGGATATTTTAGAATATAATGAGGCTGTTGCGATACCTCAGATACCACTTGGATAGAATACTAGCATGAACAAAACCCCCACTATATTCCATGCTTCTTTTAATACCAGGAAAAAGATGGAAAGTTCCAGGCACACAAAATACAATATTTTTTCTCTTTTTTTAAATAAACAACCTCCACACATGTGTCGACAAAGTATCAGTACTTCTGACAACCCAAATTATTGAGAAACACTTTGAGATCAGTGGTGAAAGTTCTGCTACAGTGAACACCTACTCTTCAACAAAGTTCTGCTGAGGTCCAATGATGGACCCTGGTCGACAGATCCGTATCCAGGCGATGGCCTCTGCAGCAGTCAGCCGGTAATGTTTCATCATATAGCAGCCAATCAGAGTGCCAGTTCTCCCCAGACCAGCTGAACGGAAAGAAAAAAGTTGCCACTGTATTAAAATTGTGCAAGAAACCTGATAATGAGCACAGTTTGTACAGACAGCTACACATGTCTTTCAACAATGTATTTGTCAAGGTAGAAAAAAAACTGACCTTTGCAGTGGACAGCAATGGCCCCTTCAGCATTCTCACAAATGTTGAGGAACTTCCTGACGATGGAGTCATTCGGTGTACTCCCGTCCACAAAGAACAGATCGTGATGCTCAAACCCAGACTCCGTGAAACGCCTGGCATCGTACATCTTCTTGTTGAGTCTCACGACAGCAGTGACGTTATGATTCCTGAAGTATGGGATGTAGGCCTCAGGAGCGTGCAAAGGGTACCCTGAGGTAACAGAAAAAACATTATTGTGTGTGTAGGAGGTGTTAAAATGGAGATTTTTTTTTTTTAAACAGAAACTTAAGGCACATTCCACTTACCATTTTCAATTTTACTTTTTGGATGAGGCCCGCTGAATGCAAGGAACTTTCCTGGAATGATCCAGTTCAAGTCTCCGTTTTCTGCTCTCTCATAGTGCTCATATTCTTCCACATCAAAGTTGGAGAAGTCGAGCCAGCCATATTGCAGTGCCTGGTACATGGTGGGGAGGGGGTTCATTTTTAATTTCGAGCATGACACAGCAACAAAGAAGAATGAAGAACTCAATCTTAAAAATGACGTACCTTGTGAACGGCCCGAAGGCAATCCAGGATGTTCAGGTTGTACATGCAGGTTCCAAATGAAGCATCTCTGCAACATTAAATGTAAAAACAATTACTCTAACTGGTCGTGTTTATCAGCACAACAGACTCGCCATTACCTCCACCCTTTACATATTTCTCTGGCAAGGATTCCAACTGCTGTCTCGCACAACCTGTTCTCAAATCCTTTGCCAAATGTCTTCTTCCGCATCTTCTCTGTAACTAACAACATTACCGTGACTAAAATGCTAACAGGGCGCCAGGGCCCTCGTGTCTTCAAGGTGTGGTGATCCTGAAACTGGTTTCTTATGTTGCGATTAAGTTTGAACAGTAACAACAGCATGATTTAAATTTTGATATAATCGCCTGTAATATTTTCAAAGTTGACAAGATATTTAGAGAAATTTTTTGCAGACATATTTTTCATATATAGCAGAAGCATTTTTCTTTTAACAACAATTCTTTAATGTTTTCTTTGATTTCTTGACTCATTCATGAAATGGATGTAAAATCTGTACGTGATGCTCGTCATTTACTAGGCACTCGCCAACCAAAACCAAAATACCTGTAAAAACATCAGGCAACGAAACATTTCTATCAGATAATCGGGACTTTTTGTCAATCAAATTCGTCTTCCACAAGGAAAATATGCTTCAGTTTATCAAATAAGAAACATGTGCAGTAACACATTGTTACCTGAATGGAATATATGTTGAGTTCCTGGACACCAGCAGACTGTACACCTCCTCTGGCGACATGTTTAGATTCATTACCTTCAAAAACCAAATGTCCAGTCAGCACATAACTCTTGCTGAAATGGTTTCAGATTGAAAGATGAAACACGTGAGTTTGTACGCTACTTACCGCATACGAGCCGATTAGGTAGGCAGCGTTGACTTGTTTCTTCTGATCTCCACAGGTATAAAATATAATCTTCTTCCTCGAGAGTGTAATGGACTGTGCAAAGACAGTAACAGCAACGGTATGAATTGACATGCCATACCTTATTAATCCCTTTGACTCACAAATACATTATAATACATGTAGACACAGTAACCACGAAAGAAAATGTGAATTCCTCAAGAATAAGGACTTTAAATCTGAAAATTAAAAACATGACTTCATTACAAATTAGGGATTCAAGATATGGATTTTTCTCAGCTGATACAGACGGATCATTTCACATTTATATAATTTAAACACCTGAGGGTAAGAAATGCTCAGATGCACTGAGCAAAGAAGAATGATTGAATATTTCATAGCTCTAATAACATATGTTAAAACTTGCAGACTTCTTCCCTCCTCTCTCAACGCTTTTGAAACATGTCGTCTTCCTCTCTTCTGCTCGTTCTTTGTGTTAAAGGTTGGATCGCAAATCAACTGTCAAGGTGGGAACAGCTACCTACTGTGTCGTTTGTAAATGCAGCGAAAGCAAGTTGACTTTATATTATATGCTCCATTTATTCACTGTAACTTCACCTAAAACAATAAAAAAAAAAATATACTCATTATTCTTATACATTCAAAAACCTACAACCTTTCATTTTACTTTGCCTATCTATTGCACATAGATATTGATTAACCCGGGTTATACCCCCCAGTCTTTCTACCAGGAAGTTACAATTAAGAGCAGCAGGTTTACTTTACCTTGAGCTTCTTTGTCAGCTTGCAACAGAAGCGATAAAACATGGCCAGGTTGAGGGGACCAAAGTCCGCATAGAAGCTGAGGGAAAAAGGAATAAGAAGAAAGAGTGTCAGAGAAGCTATTTATGCAGTCAGCCGCGGTCTCTGGGGAGGTTTCATTAGATAGAATCAGCTACTTCAGACCGAAACTGTGAAATCACTGACAGAGTAAAAGCTATATTTGGAGGCATTTGATGCTGGTGTGGGTCGGTCAGAACAGGACAAAACGCTGCAAAGACAGCAGGCTTTTTTCGTACCACACTAGCACAAAAATGACTCTGAAAGGTCAGTCATGTCCTCTCATACACGTCCTGAACGTTTGTGACGCAAGTGCGTTCAATTTGTTTTTGTTTGCCTGTAATGTTATTGTGCTGATGTCTCTGCCTGCTCAGTCGTCCTCCTGGATCCACACACTTTACATATATCATATAAGTAGGATGAGATAATCTGTCAATGCAATCTGTAAATTGGGTTTTTTTTTTGTTCTGCTCTGTACATGTGACATCTACTGCATGTCTGTCTGTCCTGGGAGAGGGATTCCTACTCTGTGGCTCGTCCGGAGCTTCATCCATCTTTTCCCCCGCCTCTGTTAAAAGATTTTTTTTTCTCAATATGGCATGTTGTTTCCTCACTGGAATCGAGGGTCAAAGGACAGAGTATGTCATAACCCACTGAGGCAATAGGATTGTGATTTTTGCTCTGTATAAATAAAATTGATTTGATTTTGTGATGATTTTTTTTTCCATCAGTCAAAAATAGGCATTTCGAAGCCCATAAATAGAAACTGTTAATGACGAAAAATGAGTGACTTCTGCAATAAAATCTGGGGTTTTGTATTCTGAAGAAGCCATGTGCAGCACCAGCACTGTAAAGCAGGCATGGCCCGCCCATTTCAAAAATGCAAGTCTGTTCAAAATGCAAATGTTGATTTTAGACTTCGAACTTACTTCTCATATGCCAGTTCTTCATCTATGCAGAAACAGTGTCGTTCGGCTGTGCTCTTGATCTTCTGCTTTAGTATGGCGAAATATAGTTGATCTGCAGGGGGGGAGGGCGAGAAAATAGAGTCAGTTACATGCTTTTGTCATGCACACACGCACACTTTTGTTGACTCTCATTTCCCCCTCAAAATCTTCTCCTCTTTGTCCACAAACACTTCTTCACAAGTTGTTTTTTCCCCCCAGCTACTCACCCTTGATAAACTCAATGCATCTCGACGAGACATTGTCCGCGGTCATCTTGCTAACACTTCTGAACATGACGTTTTTTTTTTGCAGAGAAAACGTACGAGGGTGATTTTTTTTCCTTCACGGAGACTTGCGCATACTGAGTTAAAAAAAACTTCCACTGATAACTGCGCACGTAAGATTTAAAAAAAAAAAAAAAGTTATCTAAAAGCGATAGTTTAACCAAAAGTTGCGAGAAAATAACGTTTAGTTCCTGTTGTAGCTCTTCGAAGGCAGAAAGTTACCAGTCGAGGTGGGCGAAGGACACTTTCGTATGTAAGTAAGTGCGCACTCTGCTAAAAATGATCTCCACCCGACTCCTCCCTCTATGCAATTTCTCGGGAGGCTATTGGCTGCGATAGATGCAAGGCGCCACGCGATTGGAGGAAGAGCCTGTCGGTAAGAGCGAGCCACGCCCATTTCAGTTTAAAGTCCTGAACATGAGACACATGATAGGCCCTGGGAAGGTTGCCCAAGCGGTTGCTAGGACGATGACCCAGCCAATCAGAGAAGTGATTTCCAATCGGGCGAACCTCCCCCTCTCAGATTTGAGCTGCGCAGGGATGCACAACAAGAAGCAGGAAAACGCCATAAAAGACAGGAAAATGAACATCGGACGAGCCTGACAGCTGGCTGACTGTCATGCTTATGACATGAAATGCACAAATACATCGTTCTACACACATTTATAACTCATACTACGTGACAGTGCACACAAAGCGAAGTTCTGATGTTAATTATTGCGCTAATAAATAAACGCCAAATGCAAAAACTGCATTTCACTGCATTTTGTGCATCTTTGTGCAGACTGCGGATTCAAAAATCGACGCAACCTCAGCGCATTTACAGTAAAAGGACAGACGGTGTCGCCATATTAGGTCAAAAGCTGCAAAAAAAAAAAAAAAAAAAAAATCAAAGACTTTCACACACCCTGGATATTCAAAAAAAAAAAAAGCCAAGGATGTGCATGCGCAGTCCGCCCGTGTCCGTCTGCACATTATTGCCAACTAGGCTTAAAGTTGAGCGGGTTCATCCTTGCAGACCCTTCTTACCTGTTATCTCAATGTAAATATCAGAGGTTGGCGCCGCCTCCGAGCTGTTGTGAGCTGCACAGCGCTTTTTCCTCGACTCGGCTCGTCTCCTCTCGCTCTTGCGCTTCATATTTTCTCCTCAGGGCAGCACGGTGGACGTTCAGCTGCAGCCGACCTCCTCCTCCGCCTCGCACTGCGGCGGCTCGTCCCCG